>JXCR01001488.1:0-11528 GCA_002079205.1 Phalaenopsis hybrid cultivar
ATATATATATATATATATATATATATATCTTGATAAAAACTCTGCATGAAACATTCGAGTAAGTGCTACATCGTCAGAGCAGAAACAGTTTACAGACCAATCTAAGGGTTTCTGCATATTAAAACCAGGAGCAAACTGTAACATGCCAACATTTAACCATATAACCACAGGATGCATTTCATATAACATTCATACTGTCAAAACAGGCTTTTCAAAGCAAACAAATAGCAGATTGCCTGATGTGTTGATTTAAACATTTGAAATTTGACCCAAAAAATGCATCATTGTGTTTGATCAATCTAATTATTATAAAATAAGATGATAAAATGCATTGAAACAAGCATAAAAGAAACTATCCTTATTTTTTATAAATTGACCAGCTGTTTCTAAATCCACTGAGACCCTTAATCTTACTTAAGAATGCTTGCAGATGCCATGTCTTTTAAAAGTAATTTCACATTTCATGGAACTTAATCCATGGGTTTTGGGTGCATCGTAGGAGGGTGCTCTCATAATTCGCACAAAATTCAGTCTTAAGAGTAACATGAAAATAACAGTTCGTTAATATAGAAAACTACAGCCTCTCATTGCTAGTTTTCAACGTTATCACGGAAATGAACAAAATTACACAAAATAAATAAGAAAGATTAATATGAATAAGAGCATTGAAAAACAAAATGAAGGAAATCATATGGAAGAGAAAGTTTGAGGAAAAAAAGATTAATTGCCTTGGACATGGAAGAGGATGACAATCCAATGAAGGAGCAGTGAACAACTTCCGAGCTAAGATTTCTCTAGAAAATGGTAGCATCCCGTTGTTGAGCTAGTGGCACATAAATACTTATTTAACCTAGCATTTCAGAAATAAGGAGTTCATACATCATAGATAATTCAAATTCATTAAAGAGACATGAATTTAGTAAAAGAACAAGTACAAAGTAGGTCAGTAAGGTCAGCTAGCACGCCCTAACGCAATGTGGTATATTTATTGAATCCTACAAAGTGACATTCCAGAATTACATCTTCATTTATAATAGTAAAAATTGACCTTCAGGTGGATGGAACCATTAACTTAAAATAA
This sequence comes from Phalaenopsis hybrid cultivar, assembly GCA_002079205.1. Classification (NCBI taxonomy): domain Eukaryota; kingdom Viridiplantae; phylum Streptophyta; class Magnoliopsida; order Asparagales; family Orchidaceae; genus Phalaenopsis; species Phalaenopsis hybrid cultivar. The sequence continues at coordinate 1,082 of JXCR01001488.1, forward strand.
AATTTCAGAAGATTTACATAAATACTACTTAATTCAAGTCCCAGGTGTTTACATATCTAAGACCTAAACATAACTTTTTACATATATGTCAAGTTACTTATGCATGAAAAAGGTGTATTTCACCTTTTAAAAGTCAAAATTGTGTTAATTTTTATTTGATATGAATTTGTGTGGTATAAATGTACAAAAGTAAGGTTTGACGTTTAATATAAAAAGTTGAACCGGCCCCATTTTAATAGAGCCTTCATAATATCTACAACTGTTCTAGATAACTACATTCATATTTGCATGTCCCAAGGAGGAGCCTTTATGGTTCTCCAATCCGACTAGCTCAACATACATTTCTATATATATAAAAGGTTGTCTAGTGCGTCTAGGTTGTTAGAAAGATCCCCGACCCAGACAAGGCGTAAGTCCTTTTGTTGGGAGCATTTTCAGCTTTGTAGTTGAACCTCCATTTTTTCTCTTTTCCAGCGGCATCTTCGTCAAATCGGCAGGTATATGTCTCATCTCTTGGAGCTCCACCTGATAGTCATAAGGCAGGGCTTCCTTCCTTTAACCTTAGGCCTACCGAGGTCCCTCATGGACGAAACAATTCATGGATTACTGACTGAGGACTCTGGACGTGTTGGGTCAACTACCTTCACAACCAGGTAAACTTAAGGTTTTTGTGGCATGGAATGACGAGTTTATGGTACCCTGACCCAGCTACCTCTACCTTTTAGGGAGTACTCCTCACTTCCTTTAACTACCAATGTTGAGCCATGTCGCTCTTGTTGTCTTCGTTGACATCATCTTGACGGCCCAAATGTCAATGAGTTGTCGCCCATTTGGGATATGACAATTTGTCTTCAGCCTTTATGGTCCGGATGTGTTTGACACATCGGGATTTTCCCGTCGGAATGATTTGGTTATTTTGCAGGCTCAGCATATTAATGAGCCTATTAACCATGTAGGGACCGTAAGAGATTCGCTCTCCACCCCATGGCTTAACAGGAGCTTTGAAAACATCAGACCATCTCCCTGCGAGAAAACCATCTTTTGATAGTCTTGTGTCAGTCGTCGCTGCTTATGCAATCAAAAAAGTCATTTGGCAGCCCCCAAGATGTAATTAATCAAGCGGGATACGTCCCATTGGGAGCACTCTTGATCCCAAATCAGGCACAAAAACCTGAATCTCTGGTTGTGGGTAGTCTACGTATGTGTTCTTTCGTGGATACTCGTCCAAAATGCTTCTGTCAGATCTTGTTCGGGCGGACATGTTTAACATGTTCTTGCGAGGATTATCGCACATAGACTCTTCACATTTTTTCTCTTGTTTGTCTTCTTTATCGTATGTTTATTTTTTTCGGTTCCTATTTTCTCCTGATCATTCATATGATCAGGAAGAGATATTTATTCGGAAAATGAAAGTTTACGACGATAGACAAACTGAAGACTTCCCTAAAAATTAAAAAAAATATATGAAAACAGTAATAACATCCATGAATTTATATTATTTGTTTAAAATTGGAGAATGGCACTTGTAGCCATTTTTGTTAGAAGTATAATAAATGAATATACATTTGATGGATTTTAGGTCAAGCATTGTGTGGTTTGGTTGGTGAATATGAACAAAAGAAATAGTCAAATATATTTAGAGGAAGATTGGATGAGATGACTCTAACATGATGGTATGACAACATCAAAACATCGAGAGAGGTTTTGCCCAAGCTTGACATTCTATTAATAAGATAGGTGGATGTGAGCAATGTATCTCCCCATAAAACTTTTAGGATATTGTGAGAAAGTATCATAGGCCTAGATAGCTCAAGGAAATATAATTTTTTTCTCTCAGCTATTTCATTTTGTTGTAAAGTCTCAACAAGGAAACTTGCATGAATGATATCATTTTTTGCAAGTTAAGGTACAAGGATCGAGTTAAGTATTCGTTTACAATATCATTTTTTAATATCTGAATTTTACATTGAAACTGAGTGTAAATCATGTCATGAAGGAATTGAAAGATTGTGTAGTTTCATATTTCTCTTTCATGAGAAATATCCAACCAGTTCTAGTGTAATCATCAATGAATGAGACAAACATGTGGCTTCATTGATGCTTTTTAATTTTGATGATCTCCAAATATTACTGTGACTAATAAATAAAATATGTTAAGATTTATACTGAGATATAAAATATACATTACAAGGATGTTTAGTCAATTGACAAGTTACACACTGACAAAATTTTAATTTTTTATTAATAAAAACATGGATATTACTTTGTAATACAATAAAAATTAGGATGACACGATTACAATGTCATAATAAAACTTGAGTTTCAACATACTCATAAATATGGGAAGAGCAAGATGAAGAAGACGCTTGTGTGTTAAGAGAATAGTTTTCCTTGAGCAAGTATAGACTTTGATGTAGTACAACACTGCTAATCACATTTTGTGAACCTACCACCTGAAATTGATAAGAGTTCGAATGAAATTTAGTGATGCAGTTCAAGTCATGAAAAAGATTGTTAATTGAAAGGAAGTTGTAATCAAGTTGGGGAAAATAAAGCGCGGAAAAAAGCAGAATATCTTTGTAGACTTTCACTTCTTTCACAACATCCTAGAGTGAGATTCATGGACAAGTCTAACAAATTTGGAGATAATGATCTCTTAGTAGTTGGTGAGAGCATGAATGTCTCCAATCTTGTGATCAGAAGTGCCTGAATTTATTTTCTAAGGTCAAATCTCAATTGTTAAAAAGATAGGAGGAGAATATGATATCTTCAAGTTGGTATGTTGCTTAGTCGTGCTAACAAAAAGTTTCTTCAGCACCTCCAGTTGTTCCTTGGTGAATAAACCAAAGAAATCTTCAAAAGAGGTAGCAGCATGGGTCTTACTGTCTTAACACTTCCTCCCTTATCCAGGTTTCCAATCTACAAGATTTTCATGTAGTTTCCAACACTTGTCTTTTGTGTGACCAAGTAACTTGCAATGTTTGCATAATAGACGATTCTTCTTTGTGGCTTTGAATCATGGGAGGAGTTGTATGTGTAAAAAGCAGAGCTTTTAGTGCTAGAAGGATCAAAACTTCCTATCATCACGAGCTTCTTCCTATTTTATCTTCTTCAGACTGCAGCAAAGATTTTTCTAATGGTGGAGAGAAGCTTCAACCCCATGCAATAAGAACTTGATCATCCTCTTCTTCTTCACTATTATTTTATATCACATAATATCTTGAGGGTAGTTTCATACATATGTATCATACACATTTAACAATAATCAATATTTTAATAGTGTGTTCAAGCATTGAGTAACATTTAGCTCTTCTTTTCAGAGTTCATGCAGTTTAATCTCAAACTCAAACAATTATGCAATGTTTTTGGTACTAGAATAAATTTTACGGGTTGTTTCTCAAATTTCTTGTGATGTCATGTAAAACAATAAATTTTATCCGACTTCCATGATTATAGAATTGATTGAGACATTACCATATGATAATGGGTTTTCCATTAGCGATGGTTCAGATTAATGAGCTCAAAAAATTATGCTCTCTCATGTGAGATGTTCCTCTTTTTCTTTTTCCACAAATATGCATAAACAAGGATTGAGACCATTGAAGGAAGTTATAGCATTGAGTTTATGGTTGCTGATAAAGGTTGAGAGTTCAAGGCTGTTTGGATAGAATTCTTGGTCTCTGATTCAAAACTGACTTTTAGAGTATAACTAGACGTCTTCATTCGTGCTTGGTCATAAATATGCATGTTTAGGGTTGGATGAGAGAGTTGGTTGTTGTTTTCAGCAAGAATAAAGGATCGCAGTTGCAAGAGTCCAACGGCTATGATAAGGAACAGAGACGGGCATGCTCTGGCTCTAGGGATTCAGACGACTGTTGAATAGTTGTTGGAGAGGCTCAAACGCTTGTAGCAGTGAGCAAAAGAGAGCCTGTAGTGTGAAAAGAGGGATTTCAGAGGCTGTTGGGAGAATTATGACTGTTGAAGGAGAGCTAGGGTGATCCCATTCGAAGAGTCCTAATAGGCGAAGCCGAAGATGATGGCAGCAATCGAAGACAACAATCAAAGATGTAGCAAATAATTAGCTTAGACAAACGAAAATGAAGTCGATTCATTTGACCGACACAGACAAAGATGTTACAGGAAGAAAACAATGATGTCGTCCAAAGCATATGTGGATGAGGTCTGCTCAAATTCATTTGAAGGACACAAATAAAGTCGTTGTCGTGGGATGAGAGTGACGATGTTAGAACCATACAAAGCAACGCACGATCAACGTTGTCGTGTCGTCGCAAGGTGACGAGGAAGCAGAGGGAGCTGAAGAAGCCATCGATGCCTAGCGTTGCAAACGATCCGAACGAGACTTTGATATCATTAAGAAATGTAGAAAAATTATATTCCCTTATTCAATCGTATTCCAATTATAATCTTTCCCTTTACTATATAGAAATCTCAAGGATAAACAAATTAAGGCTATTACAACTTACCAAATACAAAACAAAAAATTCCCTCAAATAGCTTCTACAAATTTACACTGTGGGGCCCATATAGCAGGTTGTTTGGCCCACCTAATAGTGACAGAATTGCAAAACATCAAAATGCAATATTGAGTTTTTGGATCAATCTCATTTTACTTATTAATTTGCAAAGTTCAGAGATCTTTCAAGTCCCTTAAAAGAAATAGTTTGCTTTTTATAATCACAAAAATTAACATCGTTGTTAAATTTTGCATGTTTGGCTTATTTTTTGCTTGGAAGCTTATAAGTTATGCGGTTTTGGTTTTGAAAGACTTAGCAGATGAAGCATCTGATGACTTAATATTAACTCAGACTTTGTCACTATTCTGTTTCTTCTTTTGCACATTTTCTTCAATACCTAGCATAAGAAAGTGTTTTCAGCTGATCATCTTTAGATCAGCTTTATCCATCAATAAAATTTTCTTCTATTATTCTGTCCTCTATGGCAAGTGAAAAAAAATGCATTATAAGTTGCTTCTATAATAAACCTGACTATGATGTACAAATTCATTTATTGCCAATAATTAACTGGAACTCATTTCTAAATCAATGTCTGTGAATTAAATTAGCTCAAATAATTCTAAGTAGCAAAACATTAAAATTAAACAAATTGGATGTAAAAATTTGTAAAATTCAAAATGAACCATGCAAGCTGGTCTTTTTTATATTTTGCTATTGTGGTTTGAGGAAATATAACTATTTGTTGGAAATGATCCTTTAAGATTTTAGACTGCCTCTAGAACTCATCTCCCAACTGACAAAGGCTATCCATGTAACAGAAATGTTTACTAAAGAAGGAATGAAACAAAAACAATCATCAACAAATGGAGACCTAAGTAAGAGATAAAAAAGGCATAGCTACAATTCTTTTAACATATTATCTGCTCTTTAAATAAACCTCGTTCCTTTAAAAAAAGAAACATAAAGCATCGGACTACAACAAAATCATTTCAAATCCAAAAGCATGACATGATAAATTGAAAAGAATAAACTACTGAAGCAATTGCTTCTTTCTTCTCACAGAAAACAATAATATTCTGAACCAAATGAGTTATGAAATTAAATCTACCTCATTTCCCCTTAAGAAAAAAAAGTCAATACAACAACTTCCTTTTTAAGCAAATGAAGAATAAAAAAAAATTCAATGATTCATATCAAAGTAAAGAATCAACCAAAGAAGGTTGAGGTTATAGTGAAAGAGTTAGGAGAAGCATCATTTTAATCCCAACGGCCGAAGTCAACTTGTAAAACCTCTCAAGTAAAATGAAGTCAAACTCTTAAACATCAAGGTATAATTTGGTGTGACGGTGGAATTTTGAAACTCCAAAGTTAAGTGTGTTCGTCCTGGAGCACTCCTAAGATGGGTGATCTCCTCGGAAGTTATACCAGCGGGACAAAAGCGAGGTCATTTGGCCAAAGTGGACAATATCTTAATGGGTGAGTTCAAACTGTCACAAATGATATCTGAGTATAACACAATGGGAGCCACCTCTTGAACCTTGAATGAGCAAAGTATTACATGGTGGGACGCCTCTTGAATCTGTAGGTCCGCCTCTAGAATAATGTATGCGTAGTGGATAATTCTCGAATGCGAGAACATAAGAGAATGTCAGCTACTTGAATGGGGGAGATTGTGTAACCCCTTAAGTAGAATGAAGCTGAAATCTTAAACATCGAGGTGCATTTTAGTATAAAAGTGAAATTTTATTAGAAACTTCAAAATTAAGCATGTTCGTCCTGGAGCGCTCATAGAATAGTTGACCTGCTGGGAAGCTACATTAACAGGGCAAAATTATGAGGCCACTTAGCTAAAGCAAATAATACCTTAATAGGTGAAAATTTGGGTTGCCGCACAAATAATTTTAAGGGTGCGTTTGAGACGGATCTGACTACCTAGAGTGATTGCTAAAAAATTGCAATATGATTTTTTCAAAAAAAAAAAAATTATGATAGTCGCTGCATATTTTTGAACGGCAGTTTTACAGTTACTTCTTCAAACAAAAACAGTTGTACCTCAGATCATAACCCAACTTAGTCACCTATATCAAATCTCCTCAAATCAAAACCCAAAGCACATTTACCCATATTACATAGAAAACAGACATAATTAGGAAAAAATCTCTTAAAAAATAAAAAATAAAAGGCACATCAACTAAAAAAACACATTTTTGTTAAATTTGCATTAAACATTCAACCCTAAACCCTTAATCAAACAAAACTAAATCTGCAATCAAGCATTCGTTTACCCCCGCCCAAAAAGAGAACCTAGAACAAAAATAAAACTTTGTCTATATCTCCCTGTAAAATAAACAAATTCAAGAGGAAAGATATCTCTCAGTGTGAATCGATTGAGATGGCCTCCGCCACTTTGGTCGAACACGAAGCTTGGTTTACGCTCTCTTGGAGAGGATTACAACAGTGATTTGGCACTAAAGAGAGGAGGGGCGAATGCGAGACGACTGCCTGCAGGAGTACTTCATCGACGAAAACGAGTGTTCGCAGTAATGATTTCGGTGTGATTTAGAAGAAAATATTAATTCAGGACTCCGCAGGTACAGTTGCCTGTGGAGTCCAATTAATGAAAGCATGTGTAATCTCGGCCCCAATGATGAAGGGTCTGTTTGGGACAGTTGCAGCTTATGTTGATAAGTTGTTGATCAGCAGCTGATCCTGATAAGTTGGCTAGCTGTTTGGTTTGTGCGTTTGAAAAACAACTGATTCGTAGCTGTTTCAGGATAAATGACAATTTTGTCCCTAATATGAATAAACTATCTAGTTGTTTGATTTGTGCGTTTGAAAAACAACTAATTTGCAGATATTAAAAAATATGTGAAAGCTCGACACAAGCTCAAGCCAAACATGAACAACTTATAATTGTACCAAGCAAAGTCCAAACTATGATATACTCAGCTTGATTATAGCCCTACTCCTAATCACCATCATTGCACTCATATATCATTAACCATAAATGGAACAAGTTGTGATACTCTAATGCAAGTTGCAAGCATGTCACAAATCTAAAGGATTGCTATTTAAATATATGAGTTACATCCATATTCAAATTTGGATTTGAATCAGTTTCAAATGGTTTCAAATTCAATAAGCAGACAGTGAATACTATAGGTTATTCATCATTAGTTGTATTTACATGTAAAATGGCTTTTTATTCTTCTTGGAGACTTTTGTTAATTGCAGGTATTGTGAGGAATATATAAAGCTAACAGCTAACAGAACAAGTTTTGATACTCTAATTATCTATGGTTATTGATTCACTAAAATTTATGATGCATTCAAAACATTCATCTAACTAAATTTTGTTATCCATTTTTTCTGTTTATCTTCTACTGGTAAGGAGAGCAGGATTGTATCTTAAAAATACTCCGATCTCAAATTTTCATTCCTGCAGGCATTACGGATTTGAGGTTCTGCATTGGGGGGAGGAGTTGGGAGGAGAGGACTGAGTCGCTGGCAGTGAGGACTCCATTGCCGACAAAGATGGCAGAGATGGAAAGTAGGGCGCGAACAGGCTTACCTTCTTCGATTGGTTCTGGTAGGAGCGGAGCGGAGCGGAGGGATGAGAAAGATGGAGTTTTGGTGCTCTGTAAGCCGCGATCCCTTGGTTGCCTTCCCAGCTAGCTATTCGTTCACGAACTCGATGATTTCGGTCGCGAGAGCGAAAGGTTCGCGAGAGGCAGATGAGCACGAGGGAGACGAGGGCAGCACGAACAAACCGCGTTTATTACATAAATGAATACACCGTTTTGTATTATAAGCTGTCTCAAAAGGCACGCAAGGGCAGAACGCCGCCCGCAAACGGCGCCGAAATAAGCGAAAATAAATAAAATTTCGCCCGATGGATACCCGATGGATACCCGCAAACGGCAGCCTGATCAATTTATCATCGTTTTCATAAAATTATTTTGCACCCGATGGATACCCCAACTGAAAAATTATTCGGCAGCTTGAAAAAAATATTTCCCAGTTCGGGACGGATGCAACTAAGGTTTTTAGAAGAAATATTTTTTCGGATTTGTGTTTGATTTCGATGAACTTCTCTATTATACATATTTCCTGAATTTTATTATTCTTCTATAAGTTATAACATCTAAATATATTTATTTTTGTTCTATAAGACACTAATAAAAAACTTATAATACACCAATAAAACACTAATAACACATAATAATATATTATATATTGATTAGCCCGGAGTATAACACATGGTAAATATTCCCTGCGTGTTATACTGTGAGTTATAATGCCGCCCACATGTTATACAACCGCCCTATAACACTCTCCTAACTCGCAGTATAACACTTGGGGAATATTCACTGTGTTATACTGCGGGTTATAACGCCACCCACATGTAATATAGCCGCTCTATAACACGTGGGGTGGCGTTATAACCAGCGGTATAACACGCAGAGTATATTCTCAAGTGTATAATTGTGTTATTATGTATTATTTGTGTGTTATCATGTGTTATTATGTGTTATTAGTGTGATATTGGTGTATTATTAGTGTGTAATTTTGTGTATTATTAGTGTGTTGTTAGTTTGTTATTAGTGTGTTAAAAAAAACAATTTATTTAGATATCATAACTTATATTTATTAATAACCTATATAAGAATAATAAAATTTAGTAGAGATGGAGAAGTCCTTCAAAACCAAATACAAAAACCCGAAAAATGTTTCTTTCAAAAACCCAAGATGCATGCGTCCAGAGCTGCGAAATATTTCTTCAGATGGCAATAGAACAGTAGCGACTCCATCGAGTGAGAAATAATTTTATGAAAGCTGTCGGGAAATTGATCAGGTTGTATTTCGGGTCGGGTTGTGTGTGAAATTTTATTTATTTTTTCTATTTTAGCTTGTGAGACTGGGATTCCACGTGGCTTTCGTTAATTGGACTCCGCAGGTAATTGTACCCACGAAGTCCTGAGGTAATATTTTCTCGAGGTTTAGAGGGGTGAGGGAACAATGGGTAAAGCAGTGGAATGTGGTAGATTTGTTTTGTTATGCCCGGTTTTGGTCAGCGATAACGCAACAACGCGACATGTAGTCGTGATTTTATGGGGTTTAGGGTGGCGTTTTAAGTCCGACGTGACACTTTTTAAAATGTGGGCCGAGTCATTTTAAGTGTCTATTTGAGGCAGCCACAACTTATCCAGCTTATTTTGATAATATACTGATCAACAATTGATCTAGATAAACTATCTGGTTGTTTGGTTTGTTCGTTTGGAAAACAGTTGATTCAGAATAAATGATCATTCTGCTCCTGTTCTGGATAAGGTTTTTAGTTGTTTGGTTTGTGCGGTTAAAAAATAACTGATTTGCAGCTTTTTGTAGACAAAATACCATTCAAACATTATAAATTTTAATTTTCAAAAATTTATTTTTAAATTAAGTGTAACATAAATTATAATAAAAAATTTATATTTTACACTAATTTTAAAATAAATTAATTAAAATTTGCATTATTAACAAAATTACATATCACCACACTTAAAATATATAAGCTATATGAATCTTTTTTTTCTATTGCGTCCTATCTAACAAATAAATTTTAATTTGTATGTTTATATAAATTTACCTATATTTGAAAAGTTGTGGTATATTTCTAAAATGTTTTTTTTAATATTTTGCCATGTGATATATTTTTTAATATTATAGGAACAATAAAATGTAGGTGAAACAAAGAAGCCTTTTTAGAGAGAAAGAATAAGAACAAAACAAACTCAAACAGAAGAAAATATGCAGGATGAGCTGAAGAAACTGAACTGAAGAACTTCTTATAACCCTTATTTTATTACACAATTAACACAAAGTATAATATATATATATATATATATATATATATATATATATATATATATATATATATATATATATATATATATATATATATATATATATATATATATATATATATA
>JXCR01001488.1:14924-94351 GCA_002079205.1 Phalaenopsis hybrid cultivar
GTTTGTTCTGTGTTCGCAAAGGTGCTTAAGGAGAGCCCTATGAGGGTTCAGGCCATGGTCGCATGGGCCGTCTCCGAGCTCGCCGCTAATCACCCGAAATGTCAGGATGTCTTCGCACAGAACAACGTCGTCCGCCTCCTCGTCGGCCATCTCGCCTTCGAGACAGTCGAAGAGCACTCGAAGTACACGATTCCTCCAAAAGTCACCTCAATTCACACTGTCGTCATGGCTAATATCGCCGCCGATCCGTCCAAGGAGTTGTCAGAGCAAGCCCTAGTTCGCCATCCGATGGACAGCCAGGTCAGAAAGAACCAGATGCAGGGCGTCAAAGGAAACAGCTCCGACCATCATTCCCTCAATGTCCGGCAGCCTCATACCCCCCTCACTGGGTCCAATACCAGGGGGAGAGAATTCGAGGGCCCGGGGACCAAATCCTACATGAAAGCCATGGCCGCCCGAGCATTATGGCACCTTGCTAGGGGAAATTCTGCCATCTGTAAAATCATAACCGAATCAAAAGCCCTTCTCTGCTTCGCGGTTCTTCTAGAGAAGGGGGAAGATGATGTACGATACAATTCCGCCATGGCTCTCATGGAAATCGCCCGCGTGGCCGAAGGGGACGCTGTTCTCCGCCATTCCGCCTTCAAACCCACCTCCCCCACCGCTCGTTCCGTCGTCGACCAGCTGCTCCGCGTCATCGAGAAGGGGGAATACAATGACCTTCTAGTACCCTGCATCACCGCCATTGGTTGCTTGTCGAGAACATTCAGAGCCACCGAGAAACGCANCAAAAGTAACATCTTATGAGAACCGTTGCTCGGTTGGTGCATGATCAAACCCCGAGCAACATTATGTGGTTCAGAAACACTCAAACCACAAGTGATGGTCTCTGATTGTGGCACCGTCGAACCCCGTGCATCATTGTACAATTGGATTAACATAGAATCTGAAGGGTTGTCTGCCCACCTGAAGAAGCTGCAGTCCTCCGATCCGTGTTTCCACCTTGGGCACTTATAGAACTGCTACCTGCAACTATGTTGCCTGAGTGACGTGAGTAGCAATGACGGCATTTCGCAGAGGCACATCACTTGCCCAGACTTCCCTGAATACCTGGAGCTCATCGTCATGCAATTATTAAAAAGATAATATATCAGTCAAAAAAGGTAAAAAAATAAAGAAAATTTACTTACCAATATATGGAGACAACGATTGTTGACAAAAAAATTCTGCGGTCATCCAAGCTGCTCCACAGTTGGCAAATTAAATACAAAAATTAATTTTATATAAAGAAGAACAAAACCCACTATAATGTTGTAACATCACTATGACAGAGATTGCCAAATTAAATGCAAAACTTATTTATTTACCAGAAATACTTTAGGGAAATAAAATGAGTGCAGGTTGGGTATTCATACATCATCATAAAAAAATCAAACCATAGCCGCTACACCAAGCAAGAAAGGTGATCATCCAATTTCATATTCACTCCCATTCAGGCAACAAATTAAAAAAAGTGTGGCCAGCCAATTTCTCATAGTGCTTAAGCAACTTTCCAAAATGAAATGAATAAACAGTGAGATAACATAACATATCACCAGGGATTGTGAATCCCATTCATTGTAAGTAACATATCATCATTTCATCACTACTCACAAAGAATATCATTGAAAGTAAGAAATACCAAAGTAGATGAAGTAATACATCTTGACTTGTGCTGCACCTGCTACCTTTTTTGTACTACAAAATTGCTGAAGTAACACAACCTAAGTAGAACCATTGTGGGAAGAGGCCAGCCATCTCACCAAGTAAGGAGTTGTTGAGCACAATGAATTATGTAGCCACAATTTCCCATAGGTCTGTAACTATTAAAAGGATGCATATGTGAAACAACATAAACCATAAGCAATGTGAAGAACCACAAATGGCCGTTTGATACAAAGGCATCACATCATTTATAAATCTAATCTACTTTGATCCATATCTAATAGAATCTCAAGGAAAAATGAATAAAAGAAATAATCTGCAGGAATGAAGCAACTGAAAGAACTAATAAATCAATAAACAACGTGAAGTATCCATATAGAAGTATCCCATAAGCAATGTGAAGTATCCATATAGGTGTATTATTTCCTAGCAATTGTTATACTGTAACACATCAATTAATAAAGAAGAACAAAGCCAGTATTATCAATAATAGCAAACATCCATTATTAGTAACATTCACTTTAACTTCAGACTCCTTTATAAATAATTGCAAAGCAAATGGCAACAACTCTTTAACATTCTGTAGCATCTAACATCTCAATGCTTTATTGCCTGACATTTACCTCACGAAAAAGCTTAAAATGCATAGCTCATTGTCCATCATGTGGAGATGTTAACAGGAATATAATAGTTAGCAATGCCACATCCAAACTTCAAACACATCAAGCTACTCAAAAGCCTAGATACATTTTTCCTTTAAAATTTGAGTGTTTTAGAAAGCACACTCAATTTAATTTGCACAAATGCCCTCATCCATTTCTTACAGAAAACAGAAATGATGTCTGCAGCAATAGTGACAGGTATACTAATCTTATATTGCAAACACTTCTCAAACTATTAAAACTTTGCCCAGAACAAAATTTTATGGTCGTCCTATCCGCTCCACACTTAGTAGGCTATAATGCTCATAATTAAAGCAGACAAACTCTGGTGCTCATCTTTAAAGTAACAGTTACCCTTGAAGAAGCAAAAAATAGGCAGCTTCGACAAGGCGAAGAAGTTGCTGAGCACTTCAAATTGCAACTCAGCTCAAGAAAATAAAAAAACTTTAGAACCATGAAACCGACATCAACCACAATCACAACTCAACACTAAGAGACAAACAACTGCTGCAAAATTTTCATAACATCCATCTAAATCTACTTTAATAAAACCTTCCATAAGTTTATTCCAAACAACCAAAGACGCATCCAAAAAGGAACATGCATAATAAACTTCATGAACATTTAAACATAGAAATGCTAGCCTTCTTAAAACTTCCCAATGCTTTATTATAAACATGCTTATTCCATGATAATTACATTTGGATGACACATTTTTATCCCTTTTGAGGAGCATTTTTTATATGATATAAAGGATGCAAATAGTAGAATTTTAAAAAATATAAAATATTGATTTAATATGCAAATACTACGAATTGGGTGGCATGCATGTAAAAGCTCAAATGTCAAACCGCCTCGCTGCCAAAACAGAAGAAAGACAAATATCGATCATAACGAAAAAAGCCATCCTTTCTACCGCGGAACATTCGCCGACAAGCCCTACGATCGTCTTCCTCCGCCAAACTCTCCTCCCCTCTTCGTCTGTAGGTTAAATACTGGCAATCGCTACGATCGTCTTCCTCCTCCAAATCCTTGTCTCTCTTCGTCCGTAACTCAAATACCGGGAAGCAATCAGAAGTGCAAGAGATCCGGCAAGATGATGGGCGATGGAGTCATGCAGATTCTAGCGAAGCCGATCCAGCTCGCCGACCAGGTAACGAAACTAGCCGACGATGCTCATTCATTCAGAACCGAGTGCCAGGAACTAAAGTCCAAGACCGAACGCCTCGCTGCTCTTCTCCGGCAAGCCGCGAGAGCGGAGCTCTACGAGCGTCCGGCTCGTCGGATCATGGATGACACTGAACTGGTCCTCGACAAAGCCCTCTCTCTCATCGCCAAATGCCGCGCCAACGGGATCATGAAAAGAATGTTCACCCTAATCCCCGCCGGCGCCTTCCGCAAGATGTTGATCGGCCTTGATAACTCCATCGGCGACGTATCTTGGCTCCTTAGGGTATCCGCCGCCGGCGATGAGGACGGCGATATGCACCTGGGTCTTCCCCCCATCGCTCAGAACGAACCCATCCTGTTCTTAATATGGGAGCAGATCGCAACCCTGCATACTGGTAACCTGGAAGCCCGCGCCGACGCTGCAGCCAGCCTTGTTTCGCTTGCGCGAGACAACGAAAGGTTCGGGAGGCTTATTATTGAAGAAGATGGCGTCAGCCATCTTCTCCGCCTCGTGAAAGAGGGCCGGGTTGAGGGACAGGAGAACGCAGCTCGTGCTCTCGGTCTTCTCGGCCGAGATCCGGAGAGCGTCGAGCAGATGATTCTCGCCGGCGTTTGTTCTGTGTTCGCAAAGGTGCTTAAGGAGAGCCCTATGAGGGTTCAGGCCATGGTCGCATGGGCCGTCTCCGAGCTCGCCGCTAATCACCCGAAATGTCAGGATGTCTTCGCACAGAACAACGTCGTCCGCCTCCTCGTCGGCCATCTCGCCTTCGAGACAGTCGAAGAGCACTCCAAGTACACGATTCCTCCAAAAGTCACCTCAATTCACTCTGTCGTCATGGCTAATATCGCCGCCGATCCGTCCAAGGAGTTGTCGGAGCAAGCCCTAGTTCGTCATCCGATGGACAGCCAGGTCAGAAAGAACCAGATGCAGGGCGTCAAAGGAAACAGCTCCGACCATCATTCCCTCAATGTCCGGCAGCCTCATACCCCCCTCACTGGGTCCAATACCAGGGGGAGAGAATTCGAGGGCCCGGGGACCAAATCCTACATGAAAGCCATGGCAGCCCGAGCATTATGGCACCTTGCTAGGGGAAATTCTGCCATCTGTAAAATCATAACAGAATCAAAAGCCCTTCTCTGCTTCGCCGTTCTTCTTGAGAAGGGGGAAGATGATGTACGATACAATTCTGCCATGGCTCTCATGGAAATCGCCCGCGTGGCCGAAGGAGACGCTGTTCTCCGCCATTCCGCCTTCAAACCCACCTCCCCCACCGCTCGTTCCATCGTCGACCAGCTGCTCCGCGTCATCGAGAAGGGGGAATACAATGATCTTCTAGTACCCTGCATCACCGCCATTGGTTGCTTGTCGAGAACATTTAGAGCCACCGAGAAACGCATCATTGGGCCATTAGTGTGGCTGCTGGACGAGAAAGAAGGTGTTGTGATGCGCGAAGCAGCCATTGCTCTCGCCAAGTTTGCCTGCACTGATAATTACCTCCACGTCGACCATTCCAAAGCCATTATCAATGCTGGAGGAGTCAAACACCTAGTCCAACTGGTCTATTTTGGTGAACAGATGGTGCAGATTGCAGCTCTCGTGCTGCTGAGCTACATTGCTCTCCATGTTCCCGAAAGCGAGGAGTTGGCCATGGAGGAGGTCCTCACTGTGCTGGAATGGGCTTCGAAGCAGTGTTCTGCAATTCAAGATCCCGAATTGGAGCTTATTTTACCAGAGGCTAAGGGAAGGTTGGAACTTTATCAATCTAGAACTTCTAGAGGTTACCATTGATTGATTTCAGTTGTGGGGTGTGGAAGCAGAAATCATTTGGTGCTGATTAAGAAGATGAAGGTATTGTGAACTTAATCAATCAGGAGTTGTTATATGATTATTGTGTATAATTATTTATGGACTCCCAATTGATTGAACGCATATTTAATTTGAAGATTTACATCCATCCACTCAATACCTATCAATTTGCATATCCAATACCCAAACTTTAAATTTTACACAGACATCACCTTTAACCAAAGGTGTATTTCAAACTTTGGAAAGTTGATATTTTTGTTGTGATATGGGAAGATTTGAGCAGTATGAATGTAAAAAAAAGTAATGTTCTGGTGTTGGATATGTAAATACACAAGAATTGTGTAGGATGCATGTAAATGCCCCCATTAATTTCAGTGTTTTTTTTTTAATTCCAGTCTCGTCTCATGTTTTGTCTTCCTCAGGGAAGATCAAGTAGGAGAATTTTGGTATATACCAATGAAAATGTATTTGAAATGGATTCAAAATTTTAAATTTCTTTTCAGATGAATGTAATATTTTAATTTCTTAGTAATATCGAAATAAAATTTAAAATGTTAAGTTCATCCTCAATCAAATGATCATGTTATCATCACTAAATTTTATTCTAGAGGAAGACTTTAAGATGAGAAGATAATGAAGAACTTTGATGCAGCCAGTGTTCTTGATTTCAATTTATGAATTCTTATTGGTCCTAACTAGCAGTCTTATTAGCTATAAGTAATACTTTCTGTTTGTGCTCTTTAATATTTTTGTGGCCCTGAAGCATGATTCATATGCAAGACTTCGATTTGTTAATGATATGCGGGTGTTGATGTTAACTAATAATTACTAAAAAATATTTAAATTAAATTTTTTTGTTCATTGTGATCTCAAAATATATCAATAATAGGACGAATATATTTCTGAATAGGAAATGTAAAACCTATTGGATGAAGATATCTTGTGAAGCACACTTTTTTACATTGTTTTGATTGCATGATTCTCATCATTTTCGATCTTAGTACACATCTCTAAATTGTTAACAAGCTGTTTTATGCTACTGTTATAGTAAACAAAGCTCAATCTACAATAGCATTATATTCTTTATTTATTGATAAAAACAGGTATTTTACTGTCCTGCACATATTTATTTGGAAAATTTACTTAACACTCATTTCCTATTTAATTACATATCGAAACCTAAATATCTATTTCTTACATATATGCCACCTTACTTATGCATGAAAAGGTGTATTTCACTTTTTAAAAGTTAAAATAGTGATATTTATGATGTCAAATGAATGATTTGGGCGGAGTTAATGTAAATAATTAAAGTTTAGGGGTTAGATATGTAAATGCATTTGAATTGGGTGGAACGTATGTAAAATTTCCCATTTATTTTGATGTCCCCATGTCATTCGAAGATCATGATCAGTAATGCTCATTCTCTTTTATGGACTCCTTTATCGCTATTGTTTCCTTCTAAATACACGTTTATCTCTATTTTCTGCTCACTATGAAGGAAATTAAAAACTTAAATATCAATTGAAAGTAAAAGGCAAGAAATTTCCAATGCTAAACTCAAAGTTGACCATTAGGGTGAGAATGCCATAGATAGTAGTGTGGTGGATATTGAAAGGGCATCTTTATAAAAGACGACGGAGATGATGGTGAGAACATTGTTCTTTCAACGATTTCCTTTGTGAAATTGCTTCAATCAATCTAGGATATCACAAGCAATCATTGTCCTCTCTTGGCACAAGAGACACATCCTCATTACCATTTGAGATACATTGAAAGATCAGCGTCTGAAGTATACACCCGAAAACCATTGTTTACTTTGAAGCTATGTTCTTTTCGCCACTATTGAATTCACCTTCTTGTCATCCCTAGAAGTTGATGCCCTCCCTCAGTCAGCCATCTTCATTATTTCCATTTGAGACATTTCCAAGACATCCTAATTTTTGTGCACCCACATTGCACCGTAGACACCTTGGTTGAAGCCCTCGTCGCTGATGTTTTTTGTGGTATGACTAGTAGAGTGTGAAGGATGAATGGGGATAGCAGTAGGGATAGATCTTATGGATGTTGGGAAAGAAGGGGGTAGATATGGATGTTGGGAAGGAAGGGGGTAGATATGGATGTTGGGAAGGTGGAATCTTTCCTTGAAGGGTTGGGTGTCAGGGATGTGACTTGGAATTATTATGACACTGGGACTGATAACGACATTGGCGGGAAAATTGTTTTTGAGGTAGGGGAGTTTGGATTTATAGTGTGGAAAGAGGGTGTTACCAGCTGGGCTGGTGTTATGGGAAGGTGTTTGGAGGGATGATGACTAAATTCAGATTTATTCAGGGACAAGTGGTGTTACTGGAACAGGGGAGATTAATGTGATGTGAAGGTCTGGTGTCTAGGAAGTTTGTGATTATAGAATTTTGAATTACTCTTGAGAGTATTTGAAGCTATTGTAGGCCAAAATTATTAAAAAGATAAAAAAATAATGAAGCTGCCATTTTGAATCAGCAGGTTCTCATATCTTGATTAAAATAATTTTAACAGTGAATTTTTCTCTTTTGGATTACCATCATTCCTGCCCCTTATGCGATATATTTAATAATGACTAATATTTGATTCACCTTCTAAGAATCAAATCTGGCAAGTGTGTAGCGCAATGCATTATGTTTCTATGGAATTCTTTGTTTTATCAGTTGCATCTGAGTTGGCCTTGATTTAATTCTGGATCTATATTAATGTTGTATTTTGTTCTCCTTGAAAGGCGATTCAATGGTTTTTTTCCTTCGTTTACATGTTGATGTTAAATGTCGGGGCATTTTAAAATTAGTTATGTTTAGATGCAATTGATAGTGCAGTCTCTCAGAAGTTTGGCGTTTTCATGCATGCCGCATTACGCCACAAATGTTTCTACTACATATATCAAGTGATGATGTGTTACATATTTATACTTAATTACTGACATCATAAATGATGGTATACGGTTCACATGTTCTTTTACGGGGCCCTAAGAATGCTAGGGAAGCTGTTAAAACACTTTGGACCTGCACCTGGTGTTCTGCACAGCCACACAAAACCTCATGTTCGTTCAAAGAGACGAAAATTTGAAAAGGCTAGGGGCAGAAAAAATAGCTGAGGTTTCAGGGTCTGAGCTTGTTCAACTTTACAGTTGCTGAATTTGAAATCAAACATTTTATCTCTGTTAGTAAAAACACTGCGTGCCTTTTTTATGCAATTTTTCAGGTGTTTCTGTTTGTATTTGTTGGATATTTTGAATCTAATCATGCGGATACTTTTCAAATGACTCCCTTAGACAGGTTTGTTTTGTTGTGACCGAAGTTAACCTGGCCAAGCCTCTATTTGCGAGTAATGTATTGCCATAGAACTTTTTGGATGGCTGCTACAAGTTTTTCCAAAATTTTCAGTGCTCGCTCTTGCATTTCAGCTACAGGGGGTTACTTTCCATGTTCACGAGACATGTGTTAGTCAAAGCTAAACACAGGACTTTGCTTAGTGCAAGTTTATATTACTGGTGAGACGACCTTTGTTCTAATAAGTATTCTAACAAGTATTGTCTTGGTGTTTTGCTTGACATATCGTTGCAGGCTTTAAATGGATTATCTCATGCCCATTTTTGTGGTTTGTGTAAATGTGAGTTAGTTGATAACTAAGCTCATTGCATGCTTTAAAATGGATCATCTCGTGCCCACTTTTGCGGGTTGTGTGAATATGAGCTGAATCGCTTTAGTACTTTGCAACAAATATAAAGTTTCTTGTTATTAGCAACAAATATAGACTTTGCAAAGGTTGTAAACTAACTCCCATATAAATAGGAGTGGCTACTGTAATTTGAAGAGATTCCCCCTAATATTAAGAAAGCCCGTCTTTTTCCATTTTTTTTCTTTCCCTATTTCCTTAATTCAGAGTTATTTAGACTTTTTCCTTGGTGGTATAGATTCGTGGACAAATCAGGATCCAACAACCTCCATAAGAATTTTACATTTAACAATAGCTCGAAATGCAGTTGATGTTAGATATGGAATGTTTCGGAATCTATAATAGTATCTCTTCGATATATATGGATATAAATTGATCGGATCGATTGTTAGATATTGCTTTGTTTTTACTTTAAATTGGGCTTCTTGCATCCATATGCAATGTTTTTAGCTCACTTGTAAGCCTTAGCTTAGCTAGAAGAATTGTATATCTCACTATCTTCTGAATAGTGAAAGGTTTTATGTGGTTTTCATCTCATGATCTTTACCTTCAACCAGGTAAAATCATGATCTTTGTGAACATTGATGCCAACTCAGACCAATCAAGTAAAATATATAGATATATTCTTACCACACTTCCACATAAAGGAAACAACATAATCAAAACCAACTTAATCTCCATCCATTTTATTGTCATTAAAAAAAGAAAATAATCACCCTAAACCAAAGTAAGTATTTACGTACGAGCTGCAGCCTTTAAAGCATTCAATGTATCCCCCATCTCAAATAGTACTTGTGCCTTCTGCTCGTGCAACTTTGCTTCTCGGGCATCAGAACAATGGCGGTCTCCCACTCTGTAAGAGCTTCACGATATCTTCCACTCTTCAATCAAATAAAAAAATAACGAGGAAATACTACAGGCTCTCATAGAAACAATAATTAAACAAAACAAAAAAAGAAAAAGACAAGAAAATTGCTTCTATTCATGTCAACCTCGGTAAGCTGGATGCCCTCGTACTCAAAGGAATCGGCGAGCTGCTTGGAATCGGGGTCTGAAGCTGGAGTATCTGTACAATGATGATTCAGATGTCCGGTTTCCTCCTCTGCGGATTCGAACGGGAGATTAGGTTTTGACGATATCATATTCGATAGAGGCCTCTTCTTTCCACTGTCGTCCTTCTTCTTCCTCACGATCTTCATCCCGCTCTCTCCTCTTCGCTTTAGGTCCGGCAAGTCAGCGGTGGAGCTCATTTTCGTCACCTTAAAAATGCATATTTCTAGCAACTGTATTTATTTTTCTGTCCGGACAATAATCCCGAAAGAAATAACCGCTGTATTTATTTTTGATTATTTATGGTTTGGGATTATTGAATAAAGACCGCCCAGTTTATTTCTGGATTATTTCGAGATTATTAAAAATAATCCAGAAATAATTTGAAAATAACTCAGAAATAACATTCACCGCACGTAGAGGCACTTCAGATGCCCGAACAAAAAATGTGCTTCTCCCAGGGAGATAATTTTGCATACTGAAAACTTAGGCCCCTTTGGGGCAGCTTATACGACTTGCTGTTTGGAAAAGGTGTTTGGGGGCATTACCAAAATGACGACAAGCGCATATATTATTTTGTTCTACGGTGCCCTTGTGAGATCTCTCTCGTGCTCTCCTCGATATTCTTCTTCGTAAACATTGATTCTCGATCGTTCCTCTGGTAAGATCTATGTGCCATTATGCTTTCTGGTTGGTTTTATAACTCGATCTTCTCTGGTTGGTTTTATGGCTCGATCTTCTCATGTTTGTTTTATGACTCGATTCGATTGTCTTAAATTTTTTTGCAAGATTTAGTTTTCTTGAGGGTTTTTTTTATGATGCCTTTGTTGGATTATTTGTTGAACGCATTGGATCTGTGTTCCAGTGCACTGTGATTTTTTTCTAGTAATATTGCAAGAATGACAGATGAGCAAATCCCTTGAATGCATTGGATCTATGTTCCACTGCACCTGTCATATTGTTCTTCTCGTTCTTGTGTTAAAACTTTGGTTCTAAATGTTGAAACTCAGCTAGTTCAAAATGTTGGAATGGGCTTCAATGCGCTATGAAGTCATTTAGAAAATTTTTTCCTGTTCCTGTGTTGTTGTTAGTAGCAAGGAGTTTTTGAATGCTTAGGGCCTTTTTTTGTTTGCAACCGATGGAAATATTTTGAATTCTTGTTATTTGCGGAGAAGAAACAATATTTGCAACTTCAATTTGCAATGTAAATACTAATCATTGTTAGCATATAATGATGAATTTATTGGGGAATTTATTTGCAATGCATTTACATACATTCAACTCTTTAGTTAGAGGATATATCATGGGGCATTTGTTTGAATGTTGCTCAGTTGTATAATGGCAAATTTATATGCAATGCACTTACATACATTCCACTCTTTAGTTAGCAATGAATTCTCTCACTTTCATTTTTGTGTTGATGGGGTTTAGGGGCTTCCTTTGATGTCGATGGTAGAGATGAGATATAATGCTTATATTTTGGAGCTATGAGTTATATTGGTCTTTAGAGCTTCGGTTTGCGTTGGTCTTTTTTATGAACACTCATTATGGAGATTATGATGATTGTATATATGAGCATCTCAGATAATGAAAATGCATATTAATTTGGCAGTTGCTTCTAGTGCAATTGGATTCCACGACATATATGAGAGGTTTATATCAAATATGATGTGTATTAATTTATTGTCACACAATTTGTATCAAATATAAGATGTGTATTGAGAATCATAACTATGTATATGAAAGATGTCTATGGTTTTATTGTTATACATGTACTTTAGTTATAGTGTTCTCCATTGAGAATCATAGTCATGTAACCTTACACAACTGCATAATAAAACATGTTCGATGTCTTACTGTGGATGTAAGTCTTTGACCGAACCACATAATTCATTTGTGTTATTATTTTTTATTTTTCTTTTATGAGCAAATTTTGACACTGTTGTTGGTTCATTTGGAGAATTTTCTATAACTTCAGTTGTATTTGTTGTGCACGTATATTCATTTTGTGGATGCATGTTTTTTTTTAAGATGTCCATGTCTTTCATCTCTTGTTGATGCATTTGGATAATTTTCTTATGCATGTTGAGTTACACAATGAATTTTTTTTATACAATATGTAATTCTTCATATAGTTCCACAATGACTAAGACAAATGAAGGTGGTCCCTCTGCGATGTGAGATAAGTAAGTTACAAATATTTTCTGCGACATCTGCATCACCGAGATTGAGATCAGAAATAGGCCAACCACCTATTTCAATAAGGAATGTTGACAAAATATAGTTAAAAGATTTAAAGAACTGACTGGAAGGGATTATGACAGACTGAAGTTTAAAAATAAATGAGATCAATAAAAGGGATTATGACAGCTTTGCATATATAATTGGAGGTTATATTCATTATATCTGCGTTATATGGTATGTAACCTCAATGTAACATCCATATAACCTACATGTAACCTACCTTATAAATAAGTTCTGCGCTTCTGTTTGCACATATTTGTAGGTTACATGGAAGTTATATGGAGGTTACATGGGATATAACGCGAATATAATGCTGATATAACACGAATATACCCTTCATTATGTACGCAGCGCTTCGTACGTCTTATGTACGCAAATTTTTTCCCCTTCCAAGACTGTCACCATACATCCAAAAAATAATAATAATAATTTATCGGTGATTTGTTGGTAGTATTATTCTGGTGGTATGCTGATGATTTGTTGGTAGTATTATTCTGGTGGTATGCTGATGATTTATTGGTGGTATTGTGGTGGTATTAGTGATATTATTGTGATATTTTAGTGTTATTCTGGTGATATCTTGGTGTTAATTCTAGTGACATTCTAGTGTCATGATTGTTGTTTTTTTTTGCTGATATTATAATTATATTTTTCAATTTATTTGATTGAAAAAAGACTTTGTTAGATTAGATTTTTTCCACTAAAGTCTATTCTCTTACTATGTATTACTCTTGAAGTATCATGAACATAAGAGTATTGACATGCATATGGAGACCCTCGGTTGTTAGATCTGTTCGTGATGCAGTATTTGGTTAACTTAATGAGGAAACTAAAACTATTATGAAAGATATTCATTTTATTCAATTCTTGCACATGCCATCTTACCAATAAGAAAATTCATTATCTCTTTAAACTTTGAAATTTTTGGACACTGATTATAAGGTTTTTAGATTAGGTGGCAAGACCTTAAGCTTCGATTCAGACAATGTGACACTGCTAATTGGCATGCCTAATTGTGGAGAAACAGTTCATTTGGATAAATTTTCCATATCAACTATAAATTTCACTCAAAAAATTAAGAATGACTTGCTGATAGTTGTTTCAGGACAATGTTCGGTAACATTTGTAGAGTTGTATATAAAGTTTTTGTTGGCAAAATTATTTATTCCCTAGAGCAAGTATAATGTCCTAAGTGGCTTGCATAGTTTTGAGGATAATGCATATAGTTTATCTTCCTTCAACTGGCCAGCTGTTATTTGTAGTTTTATGGTTGAGCAAATTGATGTCATTGTCTGAAAAATAAGATATTATGGTATTTTAGTATTCGTAACAGCTTCTGGCATATTTTGATATCTTAGGATTCTTCACCTGACATATTCCTTTCAATCAGTCGAGATGGCGTCGATTAGCCACTTCACTTAGATGTTGGACGACTTTTATAGTTGGAAGATGTTCAAGCTTAAACATCATAGTAGATTGGATTTGGGTGGGTGGCTAAGAATGGTCGGTCGGGTGGTCCTAGGTGGTCTAGCGGTTATTTGAGAGGCGACAGCTGACCATAAATGGCTGGTCAGTTAGTCTTAGTCCTAGGTTGGCCGACTGATTGCCATAGATGGTCAGCTGGCCCTTTGTCAACGACGGATTTAAGATGACCGACTGACTGGAAAATTAAGCTCTAGTTAGTTGGTTGAAGTTTTACAGGTCTTTACATTTTTTGTCATACATGATTTCCTGTTTTGAGTCGGTCATGTGTGTTTTTGGTCGGTCAACCTTAGGATGTCCGCTTGACCTTGAGTTTCCCGGCCAAACATTATCATTTGATTGGATTTGTCGGGTAGCTTAATGTTCTAATATTATCAAATGATCATAATTGAATATTAAAATGTTGATTGTTTCTTTTATATTAGCTAAACATATTTAACTACCACATATTTATTTTTCTTTAGTTATATTATTATAGTTTAAAAGTATGGGTATTCATCGATTATTGATAAATTTCACCTCACATACTAGAGAATATTGCATCCGCCGAGAGAATACTCGTTTAAACTAAATAACTGAAATATGATAATTTCTATAGAAAAGAAGATGAATGATTCAAAATAGGTACCGAGAAAACATATCATATCTTATTTTAGGTTTCTTTACCAAAAATTATTTATATAAGTGAGATGGATATGGATTAGAAATGTTGATGCTCAGTGGCTCTTACCTTTCTAAGTAATGTTTTTGGACTATTTAAAATTTTTGAAGTAATGCCTATGTCATCGTACCATCGATTTCCCATTGATAATTCCAGACACTTGAGACGGTCGCAACACCGACCGAGTCCTAAACTTGAGCTATAAGGACATGGTGCTTTTCCAACCTAATTTGTTAAAACTTGTAGAATTGAGGATCTTCTTTTTGGCTTACATAAATTGAGAATACTTGCCACATATTGCGTCCGGAGCCGAGCGAATAGAATGGTTAGTGGGTCCCACTGTAATACCTCGTGATTTTTCAAAAGATGTAGGGCCTAATTGCAACGATACAAAAATATTTCTCTCAAATACACCCGTATATTTTGCTATTTATATAAGCATAGAATTGGACCACCCAAATGCTGTTCAAAATCATAAAAACAACCCAGCAGGCGCTTTCTTTTTCTCAGAAGGAAAGAAAAAGAAAAGGCAATGCTACTGCTAGTGCTATCCTTTATCGGACCCTTCCATTCTTCCCCATCATTAGACAAGCAAGGGACCGCAGTACCAATAGACAGCTATCACTCTTTTGCATCTTTTCACCATATAAACAGGCTCATGCCTTCGTTGCTCCTGTACTATCCTTTTCCCTCTCAGAGCATTCTATATAGTTTGTGCCATAGTTGTAATTTTGTTTTCTGGAAGACATTCCCCTGTAATCTCTTGAGCAAAATTGATATTAATGCTAAAATATCATTTTGGCGCAGTTTGGCAGCATATTGTTTTCTGGTCCAAACTCTAAACATTGACCGCTATAATCACTTATATCAGCACCCATATGTCAGTATTGGATGCTCACTGTTGCAGCCTGCTTATCATCATGAAAATTCAGACAGGACATTGAAATAAGGAAGGAGAGTCACAAGGACTTGCACAACATTTAATGTACTCACTTTCTCTCTCATCTTCTTCCTTTTCCTTTCCACTTTTTCTCTTTAAGATGACTGGTCTCCTCTCCCCTGTCTAATGATTTCTTTTCCTTCCTCCTCTTTTGCTGATGATTAAGAGGAAATGTGGAATGCTTAAATGTTGCTGAATTCGATTCATGACCAGTAAAGCTCAGTCAAATGGATCAACAGGTGATGAATACTTGGAAAAATCTCTTATTAGTTTGTAAGAAAATTTCATCAATTTGTGTGATTTGGTGATAAATATTGCAATATTGCAGGAGGGGTGGCCTCTTGGTCTTCAGCCTCTGAGTTTGAGGCTTGGCCTGATAAGAAACTTTGATCTTCTTGACTCCGTGTCCTTCAGCTCCGCAAGCACTGGCTCCCCAACATCAACTTCACTCACTTCATCAGATTCTGCCTCAGAGGTCAGAGAAACTCAACGAGCCATTAAAAAAAATCACATTAATTTCATATCATTTTTATACTTTGCAGTCATTAGGATCTCTATCCCAGGAGAGAAACGTTGCGCTTGGCAGCTTGATGGGACTCGGAGGAAGCGCATTGGAAGCGATGAGAAGATCGGGAAGGAGGGGCAGAAGACATGTAAGTCTGACAGAGAGANAATCACATTAATTTCATATCATTTTTATACTTTGCAGTCATTCGGATCTCTATCCCAGGAGAGAAACGTTGCGCTTGGCAGCTTGATGGGACTAGGAGGAAGCGCATTGGAAGCGATGAGAAGATCGGGAAGGAGGGGCAGAAGACATGTAAGTCTGACAGAGAGGAAAGGGAAGAGCAGGGCTTGGTTTTCGCTCTGCGGTAAGCCGAAGATAGAGTCCGCGAAAGGATATGGTTCTGCTTCTCTTGGCCAGTTTCTTGAGATTGAAAGGAAAGCTTGCGATTTTCATGGATTGCAGAGAATTCAGTCTGGTCTTTGCCATGCTAACGGTCATGTACTGCCACTCATATTTGAATGCATTGGAGGACAAGTTAGCCGTTGAGATATTATATTGACCAATTCGGTGTTCATTGTATTATTATTATTATTTTTTTTTTCAAATTCTCAATCAAATATCAAAATTTATGGCAAAACATCAATCCATATTTTTCATTTTTAACAAACTCTAATCATGGCTAGTAAGAGAGCTACTAAAAGCATGATGCTCAAATTGCATGATTTTATTCTGACAAATATTTTGAACATTAGAAGGCAATCAAATGGCAATGACAAGGATCTCTAAATAGTTCAAACTTTGTTGAATGAGAGTTTTGAGGAAGATTTTTATTTAAATTTAAACTTTTATGTGTAAGACTTCAAATTTCGAAGCATCATGGGGTCTTGATTTAAGGAGAGTGAAGGCTAGATCTTTCTCCTAATCAAAGGCCATCATTGATAAGCCCTTCATTCTTGTCTTTCTCCTTCAATAGTTAGCTTTTTTTCAATCGCTTCCTTTTTTTTTTTTTTTTTTTTTTTTTTTTTTTTTTTTTNAAAAGGGAAGAGCAGGGCTTGGTTTTCGCTCTGTGGTAAGCCGAAGATGGAGTCCGAGAAAGGAGATGGTTCTGCTTCTCTTGGCCAGTTTCTTGAGATTGAAAGGAAAGCTTGCAATTTTCATGGATTGCAGAGAGTTCAGTCTGGTCTTTGCCATGCTAACGGTCATGTACTGCCACTCATATTTGAATGCATTGGAGGACAAGTTAGCCGTTGAGATATTTTATTGACCAATTCGGTTTTCATTGTATTATTATCATTTTTTTCTCAAATTCTCAATCAAATATCAAAATTTATAGCAAAACATCAATCCATATTTTTCATTTTTAACAAATTCTAATCGTGGCTAGTAAGAGGGCTACTAAAAGCATGATGCTCAAATTGCATGATTTTATTCTGACAAATATTTTGAACATTAGAAGGCAATCAAATGGCAATGACAAGGATCTCTAAATAGTTCAAACTTTGTTGAATGAGAGTTTTGAGGAAGATTTTTATTTAAATTTAAACTTTTATGTGTAAGATTTCAAATTTCGAAGCATCATGGGGTCTTGATTTAAGGAGAGTGAAGGCTAGATCTTGCTACTAGTCAAAAGCCATCATTGATAAGCCCTTCATTCTTTTCTTTCTCCTTCAATAGTTTGCTTTTTTTCAATCGCTTCCTCTTTTTTTTTTTTGTCTTATTTTTCTTTGCTATTGACTTCCTCTCCTTCATTTTCATTATTATTATAGCAAACTCATTCCATCTTCTCTAATTGAGTGGTTGACAAAGAATTAGCTAATTTTGTAGTGGATTAATACTTATCATTGTTTATTATTTAGTTTAATTTTAGTTATAATTTATTTTAGTTAAATGTTTTCATATAATTGAATTAAAAGAAAATATGATTTGTTTTATGATTATAACTTATTTTTAGAATGATAATTATTGTGTGCCTAAAAAATTGGAGAAGTAGAGTGATGATTTAACATCTTAGTATTATATGAAGATCTTGCACAAAAAAAAAAAAGTTGTAGGAAAAGACATCATAATTTTTATGCAAAAAAATCCTATAAGAAAAAAAAATCATGGGGCCTAACCCAATCAAATTTATTTTATAATTATAAGTACATATGTTCATTCTTCTCATATATTAGAGAAGATGAAATTATAAAACTAATAATCATAAATGTATAATAGTAGTTTAGCTATAATAGCCATAATTAGACTATTAAAAATATTTTTATTGGCTATAATAGTAATAGTTGTCCGCAAATGTCAAATTTGATACTATAAAGTCATAGTCGGTCATAAAGGTTGCAGTCGATTGTTCCAATAGTAATCGTTGGCCATAGAGGTCTTCAATGGAACCTGTAATGATGTTAGATAGCCACAACGATCTTAGTTTATTGCTATAAAGACAGTATTTGGTCATAATCGTTGTAATAGATAGTTGCAATAGCGGTTATTGGCCACAAAGACCGTAGTTAGAAGCTGCAACCGAAGTAGTTGGTTTCAAAAGCCATAGTTGATTGCTATGAAGGGGGTAATTAGTCATAAAGGCTACAATTGATTGCTGCAATAGCCGAATTACTTGGCCACAAAGATCATTACTGGAAGCTGTAAAAATAGTAGTGGCTATAAATATTGTAGTTGGCTGATACAAAACAATATTTGGTAATAAATATTTATGTTGGTTGTGATATTGATAGTTGACCACAAATGTTATAGTTGAAAGCTGTAACACAAAAAACGTAGTTGGTTACTGCAAAAACAATAATAGTTGGTCATAAAAGTTGTAGTTGGTGGTTACAATATCAACAGTTAACCATAAAAGCCATACTTTGGCTTCAACTGTTGTAGACATAGGTCACCAAAGGTTGCTGGTTCGCGGCGGTAGACGATGATAGCCAGTGATGATCAATAGTGATGACTGATAGTGGTTGGCAGTGGTATGTCACTACGAAGACCGGTGGTTATCGTCAGGTCTTCTCTCTATAATAGGATATAAAATTTCCCATCTCTTTCTCCTCTTTTTATCCCCTCCTACCCTCCTTAAGTGAAGAGAGACGGTTTATTTATAACTTTTTGGGGAGTGCATTTCAATCCTTAGTTGCATAACTTCTTTAACCACTCCATCGAACAATCCATATTGATCCCCCTCGATAATAAATAGGTTTTTTTTAATGATTTGAGTGCCTTAATGATCTAAGAATTTAGTGATCATAGGATCGTTGGATTTTTCTCATCAAGATGCTTGATTTGATTATAAATATGTTAATTTTCAAGTTCATTTGATCATTTGATTGGCAATCCAAAGCATCCAAATGTGTTATAATTGCTTTATATGGGTTTGATTGAACTCAAATTGAACCAATTTTAGTATCATTAGGTTTGTCTTATTGAGACAGTCGATATAACTATAAATTTTATGAAATAGAAGCCCATAAGATATCGAATTTGAATTTGAAAGATTTCTTATCAAAAAATGCATTGAGATTCATGATTGGTAAAAATTCATTAATGCCACATCAATTGCCCTCTAATTTTGGGTGATGTTGAAGCAGGTAGCTTTAAAAAACATAATTTTATAAGTTTCAAAAATTAATATTTTGAGAATATTTGAGTTGCCATAAGTGCTTCGTGGTGTTTTGATTATGTCATCATTTTCATTATTGATGATAACTGATACAGACAAGTGTTGTGAAGCACAGTGATACACACAAGTATATTTATCATCCAAATAACATTCAAAATTAAGTTTATGTATCAATCTCATCAGAAACAAGTGAAGTCTCAAAATCTAGGAAAAAGATATAAAATTAGTTGATTTTAAAGTTTATATACCTAATTTTACAAAAACCCTAATATACGTTAGCTAAGTGAAAATGTTGTGAGGTTCTCTATCCTAAAAAACATCTTCCCTTCCCGGGCTTCTAATAAGGTTTGGTAATCAAATAGCTTTAGTTCTATAAATCAATCAATTATCCCAGGATCTTGTAATTCGCTTCAAGATTGCATTCACCTAAAGTTACTTTCCCTATTCTCCCAATTCAGCGTAAGTTAACATGATTGTTCCACTAGCCTGCATTTGCACAACTAGATCACACAAATTTGAACAAAATAATTGTCTAGATTGCAAGTCAATGAAAGATAGTAGGTTAAATCATCACCACTTTAAACTTAATGTTTAATCACATAAAAAAAGTTAAACTTAGAACTCCTACATCACCATTTCAAGGAAGAAAATACAAATTGCTCACATTGAATTCTTAGAGATGACACAATAAACATTTCATTCATTATAGAAATTAAAAATATTAGTTAGAAATATAAAGCTAGATGGAAATCATCAACATTTAAACATTTCATTCCCTTAATTTAAATTGTATAAATTTGTACTAGAAATTAATAAAATTTTATTTATAGTATTATAGTATAACTATAATAGATAAAAAAAGCCTTTCGTTAATCATCTGCATGCTAATGCATAGCTGATTTCTACAAGTTAATTTATAGGGCTAAATTATCTGAGTTTTATGTGCATGCTTTCAAAATGAACATGCCGATTTTGTAAGTAAACATTAAGGTTTCGGTGTTAGATATGTAAATGCACAGGACTTAGAGCTCTATGTATGTAAATGTTTATATATATATATATATATATATATATATANACATAAGCATGATCAAATATATATGCATGTCATTTGATTTATACATGAAAATATGTATTTAACTTTTAAAAAATAAAAATCACGGTATTTTTTTGGAAAAATATTTGCATACGGAAAATGTACGAAAAATTGCGTAAGTGGGTATAATTAGGTTACACTTAAATTATATTTCCTTGTAATTTTTCCTGTAACCTAAATATAACCTGATTATATCCTCCGAATAACATAAAATGCACGTAAATTTGCATATTTTTTTCGTACGTAAATATTTCTCATTTTTTTTATGGATTACTTTTCTTAATTAAATAAAAAAAATTATCATCACAGCCCTAAAATGAAAAAAAAAGAAGATATATTTAATTCATGCCTTTTCAGTCAAATATTCTCAAATAATAATAATAATAATAAATTACTAGGTTGACTAATCATTGAGGTTTCCAGCTGAACTGATTCATTTATGTAATGTAATGCATGCCTTTTTATCCTTTTTGCCCACCATTTGCCAGCGAGCTTCTCCTCTCGTTCATCGAGCTTTAAGATGCGTGCCTCGGTGATCCACCCACTCCTGAGCAAGCATTCGGACCACACTTTATAAAATATCCGGAGGAGGAGGAGGCGGAGGAGGAGAGAGGAGGAAGGAGGGAGGAGACCATCGACTGCAACCTTTGGAGGTCCAGTGGTGGAAATGGAGGAGGAGGAGGTGAAACCTACGACGCCTAAGGCGTCGGGTAACGGGGAGGCGGCGGTGGAGAGACTGATGGAGGCGGTGGAGGAGATCGCCGCGATATCGGACTACCGGAACGCATACAAGAAGCAGTTCGGCAATCTCTCGAGGCGGGTCAAGCTCCTGGCGCCGATGTTCGAGGAGCTGAAGGAAAGCAGTGAGCCGATTCCGAACGAGGCGGTGCGGGGCCTCGTGCAGCTCCGGGATGCTCTTGATGCGGCGAGGATACTTCTCCGGTTTGGGAGTGATGGTAGCAAGATCTTCCTGGTAAGTTAAGCTTTGGAAGTAGGGTGATGGCTTCTCTGTGAGCTTTATAGACGGCCCTCTCACTATGATGAGCTCGTGGCGATTTTTGCTCTTTGAATGGATGATCTTTTAGTGAATGAATAGTTAGGGCTTGCTTGAATTCTGTTTGGTTTGCATATGGATGTGGTTATTTCGTTTTGGTGGTATTGGGTTTGGAATTTATGGTGATTATTACTTTATTTTGCTGCATATGATGCTTTGGGTATACGTTTGACTTCAATTTTATTGACTTTTGTCAAATCTGTCGTGCTGTTTTAGTGCTTTTCTATTTTTAACTCTGTAATCGTTGACTAAGATTTTCTTTAAATTTGTAGATATATGATTCTGATTCCTGAATAGAGACAGTTTGACTGCGTTTATTTGAGTAGCCTGATGGATTTGTGATTGTAGATTTTCGATTTTGTTTTACAAGGAATGCGTAGGAGATGTTTCTAGCATTATATGCATGATTTTTTTTTTAAATTCCTTCATACGAAGAATGCTTTACCGATTTCTTATGCGTTTGCAACGATCTGATTTTAGATTTTAGTTTTCAGCCATTAATTCTAAATTTGTTTCAATAAAATACACCTTTCTATTACTCTTTTTGTGATTACTATATTGGAATAGTTCCTTTACTCAATGAAAAAGTATTCGCGAGCATACTATCTTGTTATTGCCTTTTTTTCAGTTTAGGGATATAAATATTGTTTTCCATGGTGATCCTGTGAATATTTTCTCATTGTTGAATATTTTAAGACGGACTTGCTTAAAAAAAAGGGTGGATTTTGGATTTGCTCTGCAGATATTTATGGCCAATGGCAGATTAAGATCTCATTTATTTTACATGAAAACTCCACCTTTTCTATCCATTATTTTTCAGTATATGTGGATGTTTGATCAATCAAAATGTAAATAAAGACTACATATCCCGTCTAACCATTTGAATTATACGAGAATAAAAAAAAAAGTGATCACACTATTGCTTGTTAATGAAAGGAGCGACTTTGGAACATGGCATTTTTTCTCTTGTTACTTAAAAATCAAATGAAGTTTTACATATTAAAGTAAATTTAGGCATGACATTTGATTTTCAAGAAAAATAATCAAAATGCTTCACATGCATTTTTTTGCTGTGAAATGGTGAAATGGTTGATGATTGACTCACGTATATGGAGTTTGGATTTGTTTCTATTGAGGTATTTTGGAATCAGTTTATTTCAATGCAAGTATTTGCAGTTCTTTAGAGTTCAATTCTAGAAGTTAGTTTTATTGGATTGAGCTTTAGTCTTGTCTGTTTTCTATTTTTTGCACCTACTCAGTTTTTTAGCTTGATGTTATGTTTCTTTGGGTTGTTGCGCTGGTCATTCTTACCGATTCTTAAACATAATTTAATAATATACCTCCCAATTGTTTTATTCCATCGGGGCATTTAGATATATACCTCCCAATTCTTAAGTATCCACATATCAACTCTTAAATTTTACTTTTTTACATTTATACCACCCATATCTTTCACATCACATAAAAAATACAACTATTTTAACTTTTAAAAAGCCAAATACACCTTTTAATGCGTAGGTATGTGGTATGTATGTAAAAAATGAAATTTAGGGGTTAGATATGTAAATACACCTGAATTGAGTGGTATGCTTGTTAAGCTTCCTATTCTTTTTTGTTAGCTTATGAAATAGAAACTTGCAATTCTGGTCCTGCAATACATTTGAATTGATTTTTATTGCTGCATTTGGCTTTTCCTTCCCTTATGTAGTTATTGATATTTTTTCCCCAGGAAACTGATGTATCTGACTGTTGTAATAGCAAATCTTGTTGATTGCCATGGGAAAAAAGCTACTTTTACTTCGTTAGACTGAATTTTGATTTTACAGTTTACATTGCAAGTTTGCCTTGTTATATTCTCAGGTGATTGAAACCCCTTTAAGGGGACATATCACAGGATGCTTTTATCATGCATGCTGAAGCAAGTCAGACAAAATAAAGTTTTGACATCTATGTATTATTGCGAAATCAATAACGTTCTGCTTGTCAGTATGCGTTTTTTTGTAAATTTTAATGTATCTTCTTTGGGTTATATGCCCTGAATGGCTCTTGCAGCAAATAGTAAAAAAATTGGAAAAAAATTTACTTGCTACACCTCTCTCTCTCTCTCTTCTCTGAAGATTTAAAGCTTGAAAGATCTATATCAGTCAGGACTCAAAATAAAATTTCTTAGGTGTAGACTGCAGTGCTTCTTCTTCAGGTTGCTTGTCTGTTCATCATTCAGATGGTCAGTGTTAGATTTGCTTTTTCTAATTGTAAAGATAGTTTTTGCGTCAGATCTATTCTTCTAGGTCCATTTTTAGCTGTGTGCTATTCTTTGTTTTTGCATTGCATCACCATTATATGTTGAATTTGGTAATGAGTACTTTCGCTGAAGTTGCTAATGAGACTAAGATGCTTACTACTGTTCTACATACAATCAATAGTGCTAGCACAAGTGCATTATTTATTTGTTGGGACATTCTTATGTATTTACTTATCTCACACCTAAAATTTCATATTTACTTATATGTCACTTTTGTCTTTTAAACCTATACATGAAAAGATGTATTGTACTCTTAAAAAGTGATGGTAGTGCTATTTTTGATGAGATATTAAACATTTGAATGCTAAGTGTGTAAATATGAAACTTTAGGTGTGAGATATTCCTCAGCCAGTGGGATATATAAAACAACCTATTATTTGTGTTTGGTTAGTATCACAGTGTCTTTATTGATGTGGAAAAGATTAAGCTTTGATACACCTTTGGTACCTTTTGTATCTATATTGCTTTTTCTGCAATCCATCTTAAGCTGTAACTTGCTATACATTGCAGGTACTGGAGAGGGATAAAATCACAAAATGGTTCCAAGATGTGACTGCTCAATTAGAAAAAGCACTGGATGCAATTTCTTTTGATAAACTTGACATATCTGATGAAGTTCGAGAACAGGTATTTTATAAGTATTTGTGTTTTAATATGCAAAGCATAGATTGTGGCCATTTACATCATATTTTTTTATATATGTAAACTTTTTCCAGTAGAATTTCGGGTTATCCTAATAGATTTACTATTTGGAAAATAGCTTGCAATACTAACTATTGAATAGTATCTGTGTTTATAATTCAAATATTTATCTCGCAGGTTGAGCTTGTTCACACTCAATTCAAAAGGGCTAAAGAGAGAGTTGACATGCCTGATTCTGAGTTATATGGTGACATTGCTTTTCTATATGATAAGGCCAGCGACGCTTATGTAGATCCTGAAATTCTTGGCAGATTAGCAGTAAAGTTGCAGTTAAGCACAATTTCTGATCTCACACAGGAATCGCTAGCTTTGCTTGAGATGGTAGCTGCCAGCGGAGATCCAGAGCAGAGTATTGAGAAAATGTCAATGCTCCTAAAGAAAATCAAGGATTACGTGCAAACTCAGAATCCTGAGATGGGCACTCCATCAAATCCAAGGATTCTGTTTACTGATGGAAATCACCAAGCTCCTCTTATTCCTGATGACTTCCGCTGTCCTATTTCCCTAGAGCTGATGAGAGATCCTGTCATAGTGGCTACTGGACAGGTACTTCTCAAGATTTATGGAACATTTATGGTTCATAAGCATTATCTAACTTAACTAAGCTGCTGAAACTATTAATANGCGGTGCGGGGCCTCGTGCAGCTCCGGGATGCACTTGATGCGGCGAGGATACTTCTCCGGTTTGGGAGTGATGGGAGCAAGATCTTCCTGGTAAGTTAAGCTTTGGAAGTAGGGTGATGGCTTATCTGTGAGCTTTATAGACGACCCTCTCACTATGATGAGCTCATGGCGATTTTTGCTCTTTGAATGGATGATCTTTTAGTGAATGAATTGTTAGGGCTTGCTTGAATTCTGTTTGGTTTGCATATGGATGTGGTTATTTCGTTTTGGTGGTACTGGGTTTGGAATTTATGATGATTANCGGTGCGATCATCCATCCAAAGGTTGTTTGGTCCAATAAGATAAACCAATGTGATTCCATCATTTTATGGGATATAAATGCCTAGGCTAGACTAGCAAATATTTTGGTGTTCATCTCCAGTCAAATTATTATTGGTGAACGTAAGTTTCTTGCTTCTCTTTGTGACTTTATGACTATAGTTAGAGCAAACAAGTAGTATCACACTACCTAAGGTTATAAAATTCATCTTCCTACGATGAATTTTAATTGAATTTTGATTTATTATTCTTTTGATTCATCGTGTTAAGAGGTGGCTTTTTCTCTCATATTCATGTGAATCTACTAACATTTTGAGATGTATATATATATAATTTTAATTTAACCTAAAGTTCAGTCAAAATATGATTTTGATGTCATATTTAAAAGATTTAAAATTAGTCCCTGAAAATATTTATTAATGACATCAATATGCATAATTAGACATAAAATTAAATGTTTTAATCCTATAAGGAGATTTTTTATGTTTTAGCTAATTATAATGAGGTAATTATTTAAAATAAAATAAAAAGGTGTTTGCTCACAAGCCTAATGCTTTATTTAAAAGAATTACTAATCTTATTACAAAGCACTTATAAAATCAATTGCATTTGCATATTATAATTTTTTCCCACAAGTTGATTTTACGGATACCCATATATTTATTTTTGGAATAATTTAAATGTATAGATTTTTCATTTCATTTTTATTTCAAATAAAATTAATTAAACATGTAAAAATTTATTTATAGTTCAATTTATTTCTATTCTAAATTATGATGCATTTCATGTTTTTATATTTTGTTGTGTTAAATATATAAGTATCTGAAGGAGAAAATTTTCGTTGCCTTAGGTTCCATGGATATTTATTTAGCACTCTATAACTTACAAAATCAATTACTTAATCTGAGATCGCATCATATTGATATTGGGAGCTGCAAATTGCTTAAACATGCTTATGAAGTCTTAATTTGGGAAGTGTATTTGTGGGTCAATATCTAGATGTGCTGTAATAAAAGATTATTTCAAATCTATGGAGCAAGAATTTGAGATATCAAATGAGACTTTTGTAAGCACTTTGATGATAAATTTTTTTTATCAAGAATCTTACTGGTACTATAGCTGGAAATAAGGGATGTTGCTGCACAATTTAAACCTTCGGGGATTTAGATTTTTGAGCCATTGGTAATAAATGGGGCTTCAAAACTTAAAAAAAAAATTGGGCAATATTAGAAGATATAAAACAAGTCTTTTAGTTAGAATGCTTACTCAGCAAATAGAAATTTATTATATTGAAATATTCTCTTTAGATTTGATGGATTCTTTTTGGATAAACATAACATTACTAGATGAATTTGATATCAAGTTACATAAAATTGATGTAAAAATTGTCTCCTTTAATAGAGCTTTAGATGAAGTAGTTTATTTGAAGCAACTAGAAGGGTTTTTATCGCAAATGAAAATGAGCTGCTTGTTTGCAAACTTAACAAATCTATATATAGCTTTTCATTATGTTATATCTTCACTTGATTTTATAGAGAATGGTGGGAGTAAAATAATTTTCTTAGTTTTATACGTGGATGATATTTTCTGGCTTCTATTGATCGGGTTTTCTCCATTAGTATCAAAATTATGTAAGAAAAATGTTTCACTAATTGATGTAGCATAAAGAATTCTTTTTCTCAGTGCCAAAGAATTGATGACGCTTAGCAAATTGGCGAAGCATAAAGAATGTATTGTAAAAGGTAATAAAATCAGTTTAAACAGTGCTCGAGAGATGATTTGAAAAAGGAACGAATGAAAAACATTCTTTATGCTTTATCAATTTGAAGCTTAATCTATGTGCAAGCCTGTATAAGGAACAAAAAAGACTACATACTTATTTATATGAAATTTAACATTCCATATATAGTAGGAATGTTGGGTAGATATCACGGTAATCATAATTTGGAGCACCACAAAAAAATCACGAGGTATCTTTTAGGATCAAAAGGCTACATACTTATTTGCATGAAATTTGATCATATTGGAGTGATTGGGTGTTAAGATTCTGATTTTGCGGCATAGAATTGATATTCATATGTCTTTTTATTAGAAGAAGCTAGCTATTATAGAAGTGCAAAAAAAGTTGTGCAAAACAATGTGGAAAACAAAATCACACAACAAATAAACAAACAAATATGGTGTGATTATGTGGTTCGATGCAAATTTTCCTACATTCACAGAGAGGGGTTATTCTACTACTAATAGGTTTGGAGAAATAAATGACAATTGAAATAAGGTTACAACTCTACACGCTAAAATCAACTCTAATCAATGATATA
Source organism: Phalaenopsis hybrid cultivar (assembly GCA_002079205.1). NCBI lineage: Eukaryota > Viridiplantae > Streptophyta > Magnoliopsida > Asparagales > Orchidaceae > Phalaenopsis > Phalaenopsis hybrid cultivar. Next base: position 42,891 of record JXCR01001488.1, read on the forward strand.
AATAAGAGAGGATTAGGGCACACTAATAAAAGAAATCACAAATTTACCATTCAAACAAGGCTTCTTAACATATCAATCTCCACCTCATCTCTCACATTCAGATAAGTGGTTGATGACCAAACGAGCTTCAACACCAAAAATATTGCACTAAGATGGTTGCCAACGTGTCCCACCTCCCAAAGGGACAAGACTCGCATAGTTTTCTTAACGGACAATCAATCATCACTCGGATGTACACCAAAGTTCTACAGTAGACGAATTTTTACACTGATAGTAATTTTGTTAGCATGTCCACTTGATTTTTTTTTTAATGTCTTCTTCAGCACAACATTTCATAAAGTCCCAAACAAAGTGGTGTCTCACATCAATTGCTTGGTACGGGCATGAACTAGATTCTTGGCCAATAATATCGCACTCTGACTATAACAAAGTATTGTTAGAGACTGCTGATTAACTTCCAAGATATCTAGTAGGTATTGCATCCACATCACTTCCTTTAACACGTTCGTGACTGTCATGAACTCAACATTCTTAGTAACAAAATGACAGTAGATGGAAGAATTGATCTCCAATTGACTTGACCTTTTATCGATGTGAATGAATAGCTGTTTGCCATGTCACGTGTAGAATATGAATCACTATAATCTACACAAATCAACAATAAATGATTGTATCTCAAATTGCAAGCTGACATCAATTGTAACATTGATATATTTTAGATTAGTTTTATCAGTCTGCCAATGACTCCATCCTAGATCATGCATAAACCTTCTCACAATACCACTTTATCTACAATATCTGATTTTGTATAAATTACATCAGACTGTCCATTGCATTAGCATAAAGAATCAATGACTCCATCCTAGATAAACCTTCTCACAATACCATTGCATGTATTTCCTCTAGATTTAAAGAGTGCACAATGCATTCATTATCGCGTATTGTCACATATTAAAGTTTTCTTTGCCGTCAAATCTTCTCACATCGATCTTGATGGGATGTTTTGTTGAGATTTAAAGCATAAAAGAGCACAACAGACATTCTGCATGGCGTACCTATGCTAATCAGAAAGTTCCCAGGCCGACGTAACCACACAAAGTAGCGGCGTACGTATGTCGCTTTTCTTTTCTTTCAAGGCTTCAGCATAGAGGAGCGACATAATTACATCGTGGAAATCCGAGTGGTGAAAATTTCTTCACATTTCTCATTTCATAGTGAAATTTTGGATGCAATGTGGTGTGAGTTTGTGATTTTTTCCTATTCTCAGGTTTTTTTTTTTTTCAGGTTAAATTTTGATATTTTCTTGTGATTACTTTGTTTCTTGTTTCTGCTCGATATTATTGTTCCATATTTTTTGAATTGGTGTGATTATGACAATAATACATACAGAGATTGAGGAGATGGATTCAAGTAAGCTTGACAGTAATACATACAGAGAATTGAGATGAGGAAAATATGTTGGCAGTAATACATACAGAGATGGATTCTAAGTGAAAAAAGAGAAAAATCTTGGTCAGTCAAAGGAAATGGAGGAGAAATAAAATACCCTAAAATCAGCCATACTCCCTCTCTGCTATATATAAGAGAGGATTATGATACTAATAAAAGCAGAAAATGACTAATTTACCCCCTTATGCAAATAAAGCCTCTAATGCAACAAAAGCAACATTGATTTCCACTTTATAAGAACTTATATCATGTTTGGAAGCAACCCCACGGGCTATTTGTCTTAGGAGTTTTATTTCTGGGCATGAAATTATTGATTTTATTTAGGGCACTATGGTCATATTTTGATACTCTTGCTGCAGAACTTTTAGCTAAGAATGCTAAAAAATCAGAGTTGAAGTAAACACATCAATAATGTTTTAAGCATCAGACAACATGTTTAAGCAAAATTGCTAGCAATTGAGTATATTAGCACTATATAAATTTATCTGAAAAAATAAGCAATTAAGGATCTCTGGTGATTCCCTCATTTCATTGTTGATACTTTGCTTGGATGGACTTCAAATCTCTTCCTGTTCATCTCAACCCTAATCACTATAACTGCAGGTAAGATTCTTCTTCCCCTACATATTTTTACAGTTATAATGAATTCTAACAACCATCATTGTTGTTAACAGACTTACGAGAGAGCCTGCATTAAGAAATGGTTAGATGCAGGCCACGACACATGCCCAAAAACACAACAGAAACTCCCCAACACAACCTTAACGCCCAACTTCGTCCTCCGAAGCCTCATCGCCCAATGGTGCGAAGCCAATGGCATCAATCCACCGCAGCGCCCTTCCAATCCAAGCAAGCCATCCTCAGCCTGCTCCCCCGCAGAACGCGCGAACATAGATGCGCTCATCCGCAAGCTATCCTCTCCCAGCATCGAAGATCAAAGATTAGCCGCCGGCGAGATCCGTCTGCTCGCCAAACGCAATGCGGACAACCGCATCTGTATCGCGGAGGCCGGCGCTATTCCGGTCCTCGTGAATCTGCTGTCCACCGCCGACCCGCGCACCCAGGAGCACGCCGTCACCGCTCTCCTAAATCTTTCCATCTATGAGGATAACAAGGGGATCATCATGTCCTCCGACGCGGTGCCTGGAATTGTGCATGTGTTGAGGAATGGAAGCATGGAGGCCCGGGAAAACGCTGCTGCTACGCTCTTCAGTCTATCGGTTGTTGATGAGAACAAGATAACCATCGGTGCATCGGGAGCAATACCAGCTCTTGTTTCGCTGCTGAATGAAGGGAGTCAGAGGGGGAAGAAGGATGCGGCCACCGCTCTCTTTAACCTTTGTATCTTCCAAGGGAATAAGGGCCGGGCGGTGAGGGCGGGTGTAGTGCCGACGCTAATGGTGCTTTTGATGGAGCCTGCTGGATTAATGGTGGATGAGGCGCTTGCGATACTGGCGATACTGTCCAGCCACGTCGAGTGCAAGGCGGCGATCGGGGCACTGGAAGCGGTCCCGGTGCTGGTAGAGGTTATCAGAAGCGGTTCGCCGAGGAACAAGGAGAATGCTGCTGCTGTTCTGCTGCATCTCTGCACGGGGGAAATGCAGCAGCAGCATCTGGCGGAGGCGCAGGAGCGGAGTGTTATGGGAGCATTGCTGGAATTGGCATCCAGTGGAACTGATAGAGGGAAGAGAAAGNTTTTAACCTTTGTATATTCCAAGGGAATAAGGGCCGGGCGGTGAGGGCTGGTGTAGTGCCGACGCTAATGGTGCTTTTGACGGAGCCTGCTGGATTAATGGTGGATGAGGCGCTTGCGATACTGGCGATACTGTCCAGCCACGTCGAGTGCAAGGCGGCGATCGGGGCACTGGAAGCCGTTCCGGTGCTGGTAGAGGTTATCAGAAGCGGTTCGCCGAGGAACAAGGAGAATGCAGCTGCTGTTCTGCTGCATCTCTGCACGGGGGAAATGCAGCAGCAGCATCTGGCGGAAGCGCAGGAGCGGAGTGTTATGGGAGCATTGCTGGAATTGGCATCCAGTGGAACTGATAGAGGGAAGAGAAAGGCAATGCAGCTGCTGGACAGAATGTCGAGGTTCTTGAAGCAGCAGAGCCAAGCACAGGCTCTAGTTGAGGCACAGGCTCAAAGAGATCAATCCTCCACTGCTGTTTCTGATGGCTGTTTCTGATGCGTGACAGTTTTTTTCGTTTTGTAGGTAAATGTTTGGGCAGAGAAGAAAGCCAGCCTGCCTTTTTGATTTTTTATTCTTATGTTATGGTATTGTGTTATTTGGAACTAAGAAGCTGTGAAGCAGAAGTGCAGTGAAGCTTTGTGGGACTTTGTAGTAGTGTGAGAACTTCTTCCCTTTGTGTGTTTTTTTTAACAAGGGAAGCGTTGTGTTGTTATTGATAATTGTTTGGTGTTTTTAGGGCTTTCTGGCACTTTCTGCTGATGATGGAAATTAAGTTATTCTTTCTCTTTCTTTGGTGGAAGCTGTTGAATAAAGAAGTTAATGAGATAGATAGATATATTGTTCAAATTCAGAATAATGCGGAATATGAATATTTTTATTGTTATGAAAAATGGTATAAATAACTTTTACATGAATCTTAGAATAAAAAAAGACAATAAAAAAGAAAAAATATGAAAGGAAAAATATACACATAATATATTAAATTAATCAATTCATATTAATTGTGTAGAGATAAAGGAAATAACATGAAATATGAAAGTTTAAAATATAAAAGAAAAAATAAATCTAATTCAAGAAAATAAATCTAAAATAAGAAAGGAAATAAAATTATATTTGAAAAATAAATTTAATCCTCATAACATATAATATGAATTAATTATTTTCTTATATAAATTCTAATACTGTCATTCAAATTGAAATATGGTTAAAAATCATGTTCATCTTGGATTTGAAAATATCAAACTATAGGTGAGAAATACTACGTGAAGTAGAACTTGAAGTTTTTATTTCATATTGTAATTGTTTTTAACTGTAGTTCTTGCAGTGTCTATAGATAGGCGGAAGACTATTACAAATAATGCTACAGGGGAGCTTATAGGGAAGTAGACATTGCATGAAAAAATAACTTCTTGTTGATTGTGATTCTCTTTAACTATAGTTCATGTAGTGTCAGTAGATAGGCAAAAGACTCTTATAGGTAATCCTGCAGGAGATTTTGTAAGTAGACAATCTACATGAAAAATTGACGTCTAGTTGACCGCGGCTGTTTTTGACTGTAGTTCGTGCAACGTATATAGGTAGGTGAAAGGATCATAAAGGCAATGTTGCCGGGAGTTTGCAGCGAAGTAGACAACTAATAAGAAAAACTACAGGATATGGTCTGCAAAAAAAGGAAAAACTCCAGAGGTAGACTTTGCTGCAGAAAAAGCTCTAGAGGTTGGCTTGATATAGAAAAATAACTTTGGAGGAAGACCTCTTACAGGAAAAGCTCTAGAGGAGATTTTGCTTTATGATAGACTTTGAAGGAGAACCTAGTGCAGGAAAAAACTCCGGAGATAGATTGTCTGTAAGGAAAAACTCCGGAGGAGGGTCTGAAATGTGAAAAAACTCCGAAGGAGGGTTGTTGGAAACAAAGCTCCCCCTGACGCTTGTGAAGGGAAGGGAAAAATGTTGTATGAGAAAGGGTCAGTGATGAATCAAGTTGCAGGAACCAACACTGGATTTTTGTGGAGAGCAATAATAAATGACAGGAAGCATTGCTTGATTTTAGGTTAAAACTTGTGTTAATTCCTGCGACCGGGAAGAACAGCATGAAAAACTACTTTGTTTCTTGCAGGAAAGTCCTTTAGGTAATGTTATCGTATGACTCATATACCATATATGGACAGACGCTGGATCGAAGCGTAGCAGAGCTGAAGAATCTGTCCAAATTGGGAAATTACGTGGGTTGGGGTGCGGGGGTAAATCCCCGCGGTATGGTACATGGGTAATGTTGTAATTACATATTGTGCCTAAGATTTACTCATGGGGTTATAAATAGATCTGTTAGTAACCCCATGAGGTATCCCTGATTTCTGTAAACCCTTTTCAGAATAGTGAAAGAAATCGTCGCTCTGCTCCCAATGACGTAGACATCTTTGCCGAACCTCGTTAAATCTCTGTGTTCCTCTGGATTTGTGTTGTTCTAGTTTTTCTTCGCCCTAATTTTCTCAATTGGTAAGAACAATGGGTAGGTCTTACGGGGAAGAACAGAGGGAAAGTCCTGCAGCTGGGATAGACGAGAGAGAAGTGATCAACACACAACCCATCAGAGAAGGGTCCTTGGTGTGAGGCCGCAAGATTCCACTATTGGTTGCCCACGTCAGCATGAACCTTTGGAAAACCAATAGGGAAGAGGAGAACGGGCATTAATTAGGGTGAAAAACGAGAGCAACTAGGGAACCAACGGCTATAAATAGTAGAAAGTTATCCACCGAATAGATTTCTACAGAAGTAAAAACAGCAAGAAAAAAACAATAGGCGCTTCACTGCCTTCAGAAGACGCTTTTTGGTTCGACCGCCGCTTACGTCTTGCCTGATCATGGCGCGACAACCACTTGGGACGATTTTTTTTCCCGCTTGAGATGGGACTTTAATCCTACCGGTTCTATTATCAGGGTTAAGGCTGATTACAATAGCGCAGTTCCCATACTCCCTCGCGAGCATTCCACGATCTCCAACATGGTTCTCAACGATGCATACAACAACGCCCTAAGGGATGGAGTGAAGAGGAAGAACATTTTCGACCATGAGAGACGCTTTGCGACCGCAATACACAAATTGACCCGTGCAAATGCCATCGGCTGCGACAAAGAGCTCCTCCTGATGCTTGTAGCGGAATGTATGGAGGAAGGTTACGCGGGCAAGCGGTACACCGCATCCGGGGTCGTGGATGATTTCGATGACCACACCGTTAAGACATCCATTAAGCTCGTTGAAGTCAAGGTTGCGGGAAAATGAGCTGGGATTATGCGATGGTGGGTGTGCCATCGAAAAACTGAACCTGCGCCGTTTCTTTGAGATCGGATCACTACCCATGGCTAGGGTGTAAACGAGCCGAACACGAGCCAGCTGACGCTCTGTTCCTATTCAGCTCCTTTGTTATGATAGCTATTTGAAATAGCTTATGTTCAAAATTAGTTTGTTTGTGTTCGACTCAAAATTGTTTGATATTGTTCGAAATGGATCGAAAATAAGTTATTTGTTTGTTCGACTTGAGGTCTTTAGCTCGAATCAACTCAAGCTTAGCTCGTGAACCAGCTTGAAATAAGTTTGAAGTTTTTTTTTTTAAATATTATATTTATTGATTTTTTTAGAATATAAATTTATAACAAACAATTTTACATAAAAAATAGCAACTAAAGCAATAAAATTTTTATTAAGAGAATCACAATTACAAATTATAATATTCAGTACACATCAAAATTTTACGCAAAAAAATTACATTAATAAATATAAACATAGAAAATAAAATAAAATGAACAGAAGTCTTATACATTTCTAAAAATCCTACCCCCGAGTTGATCAAATAGAAGTTAAACGTAGGACTCAATATAAATAAATTTGTGTTGAGAGTACAACGAACCAGTATTTTAGCTGCATCATCGATTTTGAAGTCCTGTAAAGGAAAAAAAAGTTAAATTTAATCAACAACTGAAACTATCATATATAATCACAACAACAACAAACATTTATCCTACTAAGTGTGGTTGGCTACATAAATCCTTTTTCTCCAATGCATCCTGTTGATTGTCATATTTTCATTTAATTCTAGTAAATTAAGAAATTTTTTTATACAATATGCCCAAGTCTTCCCAGATCTACCTCTGCTTTTCTTAACATAAGTCGAATCTAAAACATCTACTCTCCTAATTGGATTAGAAGATGATTGGCGTTTAATGTGTCCAAACCATCTATGACGAATCTCTCTATTTTGTTACCACTGGAGCTCCACCAACCCTATCACGGATATATTCATTTCGCATTTTGTCTCTAAGCGGAAAACCACTCATCCACCTAGTTATTCTCATCTTGGCAACACTTAACTTAGTTTTATGCCTCTCTTTTAAAGGCCAACATTCAGTGTCATAAAACATTGCATGTCTCACCACTATCTTATAGAATTTTCCCTTCAGTCTAGGAGGTACTTTTCTATCACACAATAGGCCCAACACATTCCTCTACTTCAACCAACCTACTTGAATTCTAATAATAACATCCTCACTATATAACTATCACTTTGAACAATAAACTCGAGATATCTAAAACGTTCACACATTTTAATAATTTGATCACCCATAGTTGCAACTTTGTTACTAGAGCTATTACTATTAAAATTACATTCCATGTATTCAGTTTTAGTTCTACTCAAATGAAGTCCTTTAGACTCCAACATAGACCTCTATAATTCAAAATTTTCCTGAACTTTTTCTCTAGTCTTATCCACAAGAAGGCTATCATCAACGAAAAACATACACCAAGGTACATCCTCCTATAAATGTCCAGTAAGAGCGTCAACAACTTTCAAGCATGCATGAAAGTTTAAGTTTCATAAATCAAATGTGCAAGTCTAGCACAAAGAAGAAGACCAATTAACTCAATTAGACCATCGTGAAAGTATACTCATTATGCTCAATCTCAATAATTTGCTCTTCTCACAAGATCATAATGAACTCAAAAGATCATACTCAAACCAAAATTTAAACATACATAAGCTCAAAAGTGAGAAAAATAAGATAATTGGAAAAGACAAACCCTAGAAACTAGGGCATTTTGGTTTTGCCTCCTTTCTCTCTCAATACTGAAAGAAGAGAGGCCCTAGTCTATATTTCACTTTTAAAAAGATTAAAGTGACATGCATCTAAATAAGAATGTATAGGTCCTATATATGTGAATGCATAATACTTGTGCGGCATGCATGTAAATGCCCTGAGTTTTAAATTCCTGGTAAAATTGTTTTGGATTTACTTCGCAGCAAATCAAACATTTTTAATTTTAAAACTACAAACTAAACACAGAAGACAAACAAAATGAATAGAATGCAGCTCCACTGCTTCAAATTTCAGACAAACAAACTCTTCAGCTTTCTGTAATCAAATGGACCAGAAACTGTTAAATGTCAATCCCAAATTTTTTGTTTTTTTATTTACTTTCACTCAAGATTTTATCATGCAATTGCAAAGTTGCAGTTTTGCAAACCGTTCTAAATCAAAGACAAAAAGGAGACCACACAACCACGCACTCACCTATGCTACCTTTTATATGTAGAACTCAAAACAGTACGTGTTTGAAAACTCTGCAAGGGAGAAAGGTTCCAATATCTATTAATCTCAAAGAACAAATAAGTCATAATAATCATCACCGTCAACAAATAAATCATAATGTTATAGAAAAAATATACCTTTATCAGCAAGAACGGAGAGACAGAAACAAAGAAACTCACTCGCGTGGTCGAATTAAAAACGGGCCGAATGAAAGAGAACAAACCCAAGTTCGATTGGAAAAAAATATTACATGAAGAGCTGCCACGTGTACATTCTGGGCTCCTTAATTAAAAAAACTAAATAATTTAATACATAGTGGGTTCAGACTGTACACGTGGCGGACAGTGATCGGAGCCCTGATGCAAAACTGCATCAGGACTTTTGATAGGTACAGAAAAATCAAGATCCTTAAAAGCAATGTCCCAACAAAAGATAGGAAGAATTACATACATACCACTCAAATCTTATGTATTTACAAATCCAATACCTAAACTTTAATTTTTACATAGAGAGCACTTATCTGTGCTTGAAAAATGTGTATTTTACATTCTATAAATTAAAATAACGACATTTTTGATGTGATATGAAATATTTCAGTGCATAAATATAAAAGCAAAGTTTAGATATTAGATACCAATTAAAAGTCCTCCATGATTGCTTCGCATCTGCTCATTTTTTTCGTTCAGTGTGGTGCATACCTCTATTTGTTGGTTGACATCCACGGTATAAGACCTTTATGGTCGGGAGTTCTAACCCTCTATGTCACAGTTGGCTTTAGCCTTTAAGGATGCGGTACTCGAATTGTTAGGCACATTAAGAGTGACTGATCATTCCTTTTAGAGTATATATATATATATATTCCAAAATATTATGTTGCCCGAGCTCAATATAATCTATTTAGCTTGTTTGTCTCATTATAGATGATTAGGGGAATATACTTACCAATTGTGCATAAGAAAATATTGCTAGCTTGGCTACAAGCTAGCATCTATATAGTTATATTATACTTTTATCTTATGCTTTTTAGGTAAGATGCTGTCAGCCTTTTGGTCAATCCTTAATATTTGAAAATCTCTCTCTCTCTCTCTCTCTCTTTATTTCTAGCATCAGACTTTACTGCATGTGACACTTCAACATTTGTCACATAGCATTTATGTACATTTATAATTCTCATAACATGGTTGGTTTTGATCCCCCTCATAGTGGGTATCTTTCATGCTAAACATTACATTTTTTTTTCTTTTATTTTGGGAAGATGGTTAATTATAAGGAGTCTCACTAGAGATGTTGCATGTATAATTATGAATAAGTATTTGAAATATTATGTTATAAAAATTAATAGAATTGAAGATATAATTATAATACTAAAGATTCTCATTGACATTAAGACTTTTAATGTTATAAGTGTTTATGCTCCTCAAGTCGGTTTAGATTTAGGTTAAAAAAAATAGAATGACATAGAAAAATTAATACAAATGATACCACTTGAAAAGAATTTTTATTGGAGGAGATTTAAATGAACATATTTGTAGAGCGATCAAAGGTTTTAGGTTATTTATTTTTTCGAGACATTTATGTAATAATTATGCACAAATTATTTTATTTTCTCTTGTTTAATTCATTATAATAGCATTTATTTTCAGTTTGTGATTGTCTTCATATGGTTCTGGTTTACTAGCTATGTGGATAGGTAAATTAGATTTTGTGATGTATATTATTTCATATGTTTTTGTGATACAATTGCAGGGTGAAAATTCTAATGAAACAAAGGAGATTTTTTTTTTTCAATTATAGTTTTCCGACGGCTAACAGAGGATTTTTCGGCGGGCAATCAAAATCCAAGAACAGACTGTCAACCGACAACAATCCAACATGTAGTTGCACATCAACCGGTAAGGTAAGTCTCCATTGGAAACCATAACAACGGGCAATAGCCCATCAAAATATAGTCGGAAAACCATTAGAAATTGAATTTCCGATAATCATAAAAGTGGCGGTCCTCACTCGTCGGATGACCGTCAACTTTTTCAACAGCAAACGACAATGTCGTTACTTCTGAGGGGTGGAGGCCATTGGAAATCGGCTAAAGTCTTATAGTGAGCATAACATGACGCCATGTGTCACTAATATAATATGTTGCCTCTTTTTTAAAACAACTTTACAAATTTGTTCACTTTTTGTTGGATGCTGAGTATTCTCTTCTTGGCTACAAGCACTCAGCAGCCCAAAACATACTTGCATAACAAATAAGAGGTATCAGTTGTAACAGTTTGTTTGTATTAGAAAATTACTATTGCTTGCTTTCCTTGCGTTTTAAGAGAACAAATACCAAAGAATCAAATGGTCCTTGTAGCAAGTATGCCAACAAATATATAGTTTTTATTCTTGTGACTATCTTCACTAAAGAACTATGCAGGCTTTTATATTCACCCAAATGTCAATTTATACTCCAATTGAAGTATACTTTTTTCTCTAACAACCACCCAACTAAAACAAAGTCTTATTGGTGCTATGTAAATACATGTTGAAAGGTTGAACTCCAATATTACATGACTTGGCAGATGTCATTCTACCATGTTTCAGTTGATTAATTGTACTTAATTTTGGTATATATTCTCATAAATCATGTGAACGTCCACCACACAAAGCTTAGAAAAAAATTTACATAGTTTCTAGGAAGCACGTTTCATTAAAATTATCATAATTTCATCAAAAAAAAGAAAAAAAAACAGGATCATATTTAAAAATAATTAAATCATCTTTTATGGTGCATTTCATGTGATTTTAATAGAGCTCTTAATTTATCTCTAAAAATTGTCATATTAGCAATTATCATATAATATTTATGTATTTAGTCCCACCCATATAAGATTTTCAACACTAACAAAATCATCAAGATGAGAATAAATGGTAACCACCAAAAAATTATAAATCAAAATTTATGAGAATTACTTACAAGCTAGGCTTAACCCATCTAACTTTTATGGGTAAGGGAAATGGAGTGTTATGTGTATATATATATATATTACCAACACTAACAAAATCTCAAGGCCTTTTGTTAGAAAGTCTAATCCTAAAATCTCAACAAAATATTATCTCAAATAAGAAACAAACAAGTTGGTTGGGGAGGAAGAATTTGATGGAGAAGAAGGGATGGAAATGTCTTCTTTCAAGAAGAAGGAATGGGGGAGAGGGAAGAAGTAACATAAAAGTATGAGTTTTGGTGCAGGCCAACGGGTAGCTCAAGTAATAAGTATAAAAACATGGGCATTTACATTCATACCATCCAACTCCTATGTATTTGCATATCTAATAACTAATCTTTATTTTTATCTTTATACCACAAAAAATATTACTATTTTAACTTTTCAAAAGTAAATACACATTTTCATGTAGAGATACTCGACAGTTTGTAATATTTTGCTGTTAGGAGAAAATATCACGTCTAGTGTCCGTACGTAAGCAGCTTCCAGACAACGGACAGGTGTGCGATGAGTTTTCTTTTTCTCTTCTCTTCGGCTCCTCCACTGAATCACATCGTCCGTATACTGCTTGCATCCGTACTACGAACACAATATATTTTCGTGAGTTAGAATGCCCATCGTATTCGAGAGAAAAAAAAACTATCGAAGTTTGTACCAATTTTATATTTTTATTCAATCCCTCATAACATTATTCAATGAATTGACAAAATTTACCATAAACAATTTTGCAACGTTTTTGTTTTTGAGATAAAATTTCGTTGGCTGAAACAATTATGTGCTCGTAAAGTTTCGGGGCAGATGATTTTTCGGGAACTTAATGTTGGTCCAACAATCATAAAACATTAGGACTGAAACAAGTAATGCTGCCAAATATAATTTTTAAGGAAAAATTAATATTATATAAAAACTATAAGATATCTATAGAAAAATACAAAAATTATCATAAAATAAGGCCCAAAACTATTTATATTGATGCCCTGTCGTGTTGAGTAAATGTACTTCATTTCTGAGGTACTTTTCTGAGTTGCTACTGACACAATTATGTGTCTTTAACGAATGAGAAAAATAACCCGGCAGAATTGCATCCAGACCACTCAATTCTTTACATTTATAACACACACACACACACACACACACACACACACACACACACACACACACACGATGGGATTCTAACACAGTCATAAAATTTAAGGTTCAAAAGATCTAATTAGATGATTTAAAGTTATGGCGAGATTAAAGTTGATTAGAGGGTATTCTTAGGCTCATTGGCCCCTTTTATTTCATTTAAAATGATGATTACAAAAGAGGGGAAGGGGAGAGAGTTCCCATTATATGAGGATTGAGAGAGGAGAGCCGAATAACCTCTAATACATAGCATGATTCCAATGTTTATAGAAGATAAAAAAATAGAATACAATATTACATAATTACACTTGTTTTAAGAGGGGTGTACATGTTATTTTATTCTTCTAATCCGGAATGTTAGATTGTCTCGAGGTCCATTCAGATCATTTTTTGGTGTATATATTAAGTTCCCTTCTTCAATTTTCTGTGATAGGGATAAGAAAATTTTTAAAACAAAAAAAGATGATCACATAAATTAATGTTGATACTTCTTATTTAGGCACTATTTGCACTTTGTTATGTTGGGTTTTTGGGCCATCTCTACGGCTTCGAAGTATTTTCCTCTGAATTGATGCTTTGGTTGTTGCTTGGTCATTGACAACGCGATATCCATTGTTAATTGATTAGTCGTTGAATAAACCATTAGGATGAGTTCCCATTAATCCTTGTGGAGCTTGTTGATGTCGGGTAGGGGATCATCTCCGGAAATGAACATGATTCGGATTTGTAGATAGAGGAAACGACTGAACAACCATGGCTTCTCGGCTGTCCACTTTTGTTTTGTTGAATCGCTCTTGGGATGGGTCAAACAATCTTGGCATCTCAATCGTCCGCTTTTGTTAGGATTCGTGGGATTGGTCGGACAATCATGGCGTCTTGGTTGATTGTTTTTGTTTGACCAGAGGGCTTATGCGGCAACTGTTATATACCCAGGGCGTTGAAGCAGGTTTCTAACCCTTCAATCGCATGGGGTGCTGGTCGCTTGATTGGACATCCGTCTTTGGTTGCGAAGCTTGTCACTACTAAGTAGAGAACCATCTCACGATTTTTGTCCAATCCAAGCGACAGGACTTGAGCTCGTGGTGAGGAAAGTTCCCTGGCCGGCCCTTATTATTGGTTAGACGTCTATGGTGTTATTGTCGGTTTTGCGGCCTGGATTCAAGTTCCCCGAGTGTCAGGTGGCCTTCAAAATACTTAAACTCCTTGAGCTTCCTGAGTCTTGACATATCCTCTCACATTGAAATTCCAAATATTTGGAAAAAAACATGTATATGTATATATATATATAAACAAATTGATCGCAAACAATCCCTACATAAATTACTTGTGCTTGGCAACCTATAATTAGCAGTAATTTTTTGCAGCAGAAGTATGAACAAAGTAATATAAAGTGGAGGGAGGGCCTTACTACTAGAAGAAGGCCACTAACTCTTCTTTTGAAAAAGAGGAGGCGGCATCCATGATTACTTATCACAAAGAGGACAAGCACGAACGCCAGTGAGGTGAGAGAAGCGAGTAACTTGGACAAAAAATCTACTCAGATTTTCAGCAGAAAATTTCTCTCATTAACAATTTACATATACATCATTTATCATCTCGGAATGATGACTAAATAGTTCACATATCAGCTATATCCTAAGTATAAAGAAGACACACTACTTCACACAAATCATGAGCTAAAATGGAAAAGAGAAATCAAGCTTACTGAAGAAAAAGAGACCCAAAAAAAAAAAAAAAGTTAAATTCAGTCTGCATATGAAATGGTGGTGAGCAACATGGTAGCAATCATTAAAACTTCAATTTTTGTTGCCACTCCTTAGAACTCCAGTATTATGCACGCCTCTGAATAGGAGATGATGAAGGTAATGGATTTACTTGTGAGGAGCCTAAACAATGAAGATGATGACCTTTCTCCCTGTTCTTCCCAATGACAATAGTAATAAAAGACCCATCTTCCTCTTCTGAAGGAGAATAAGAAGCATCAGTCCCTGCAGAAGTGACATAAGAGCTTTGGTTTACCTTTGGTACATCTTCAACAAGCCCAAAGTTTGCTCTTTGAGCCTTGAGAGCTTCCTCCATGAGTGTCTTCCTATAAAGCTTCTCCTCCGCATCTTTCAAAAACTTGAACTTGGGAGGAGGTGAGGACCTGACCTTAGTGCCCAAATCATCGTTTCTTGAGGACTCAAAGAGGGGATTGAATCCAAGATGTCTGTAACAATCCATAGGGGTTAAGGGTGGAGTGAAGAACGGAGGAGATGAGAGAGGGGTTAAAAATGGAGTCTCGGCAGGGAGAAGCAAATCACTCAAGCTGCCCCCTCTTGACCCTTTCCCACTCCTTCCACTCTCAGATTCCAAGTCCTCCTTTGTCTCCTCCTTTATGGTGAAAAGAAATCTTGGAGGACCGGACAGACTGTGAAGCCTCATTAGCTCAGCCTCCATACTTTCCTCTCCACTTCCAAACGGAATAAGGAAATCTTTGCTAGAGCCGGAATCTATGTGAGCATCATCAGATCCATTAGGTATGTGTGCAGAGGTGCATACTTCTCGAGGATTGAGAGCAGTTGATCTCAAAAAGGAAGGCTTTTTCCAGCAGAAAATGTAGAGGAGCTCTCTTATTGGGCTCTGGTAGTCATTTTCCATCTCTCTGTTTGACACTCTCTTCTTCCACAAGAACAAGTAGTAGAGCTCTGCAATTAAAGCCAGTAGCAGGAAACCGGATACAAGGCTGAGCCCTATTCCCAAACTGCTCAAAGCTCTCATCTTTGCATACGAGGACGAATCCCTCAACTATATCCTCTTCAAAAATCAAATCTTTCAGTCAGATTTAACTCTACCGCCCTTCACTCAAACCAAAAACCCAAAACCCCAAACTTTCGCTCCATAAAGCAATATGTCAAAGAAAAGAGAGAAACCGAAGATGAGAGGGCAAAGAAATTACTTAAAACAGCCGCCCCCCAATGGGGAATCGTCTTGCAATTCAACTCGCCCCGATTCTGCCGCTAAACACGCCGGAGAAGAGAGAAGCTATTTTGGGATTCTTTCCCCGTTGCTCAAGTTTTATTCTGCTAATGGTTTCCTCTAAGGAGAGGAGAGCAGCTCACATGGGCAGCGGCAGACANCATTCAACTCGCCCCGATTCTGCCGCTAAACTCGCCGGAGAAGAGAGAAGCTATTTTGGGATTCTTTCCTCGTTGCTCAAGTTTTATTCTGCTAATGGTTTCCTCAAGGAGAGGAGAGCAGCTCACATGGGCAGCGGCAGACAGAGCCGTTGTCGTTTCCAATAAGAAATGGTTAAATTTTAAAATCGAGTTTCTTAAAATCGAATTTTTATGTCAGTAATTGCTATGGCCTCTTCAAATATTTAATTTGTTGCAGTTATCTCTACCAGCAAGCTTTTCTAAAAAAGTTAGTTAAAACCTTGTCATTTTCACTTTTCAATTGTTTTTTCTAAATGTAAGCTTTTTTCTGAAGTTAGAGGAAGCCAAAAAAGAGTATGTAGTTGATTACTTGCGTTAACCTCAAACTCAATTGAGGGCACAGTCATTGATCCACATACTATTAACCATATGTAATATTGTTTTCAACTGTTTGGGGATCGAAATAATAATAAAAAAAAAGTCTAAGAATTTCATCTATTTTATGCTTTTGAAAAAATCTAAAAACCAACAGCCTCGAACTAGAGCTGTTTATTTATAAAAAAAAAAACATACTTATTTGGTTAGAGAATTGCAACAGAGTAAAAGTGATGAATTAGCACACAAATTAAAATACTAGTTTAAATCTTATTTAAAATTGTCACTTGGGATTGAATTAAAGTCACATTGTTGAATCCAAATCTGTCATTTGGAGCGTGCCCAAGGTATAGAGTCGGAATTTGGGGGAGAAGAAAAAGAGGAAAAGAAAGCAAGAGAGGGTTGCCTCGTAGGGGAGAAAAAAGAGAGAGAAAGAAAAAGAGAGAGAGAGAGAGTTGCCTATAGGGGGGGCAAATAGAGGTAGTCCCAGGACTTGGCGACGTCCTTTCTATTCCACAAAAGTTTAGGTTACAAGCGAGGGAGAAAAAAAGCAAGCTCCCTTGGGTGAGGAAATTACATGCATGCCCCTGTTTTAAGGGGACATCAAGGGGTAAACTAGTCTAGATCCGTCTTCGCTAGTGCGGGATGGTCGACACAAGCTGTCCTTTTGCTCTGAGGTGGCACACAGGGTGGAAATGGTAAGCCAGGTGGCTAGCCGACAATAGGTGGTCGGCCCAAGTTGGTCGGGTGGTTGGAGGCAATTGGCGGCAAGTGGTGGCTGGCCCAAGTTGGTCGACTGGGTGAAGGTGGCCAGCTAGGTGGTCCAAGAGATGTTAGGTCGGGTGGTATAGGTGGCTGACTTGATGGTTGCTCGTCTTCTAGTTAATCTCTGGTGGTGGATCCTTCCTGCTCGACAAGGTCTATTTTTGGGTTGTACTCGTACACATGTCTACCGAGATGATTATATATTACAAACGCTAAGCCTCATCTCAAATGTCATCATCTCGTTTCTTTTGATCTTCATCTCAATCATTTGATCTAGGAACCATTACATTGTATATACAATACATGAAGTGGAACTATGTTGGTGAGAAGCTACTATGTTGCTTTCATATAGGAGGATTTACATGCATGCCACTCAATCTCAATGTATTTGCATATCAAACACCTAAATTTCAAATTTTACATGTACATCAAGATTGTGCGAGCATGAATCTCAAGAAGATCCAACAACCTTGAAAGAATGAAGTACAACAAAGGAGGGTCCACTGAGAGGAAAGCAAGATGCCCCACTTATCCAATTGGATATCACCACAACATCCAAGCTAACCACTATTGAAAAGCCGAGAGAAGGAATCAACTAATCTCTTGTTAAATCATATGCGAGGAAAGAATCTAGTTCTTCAGCATCACCGACCATTCCGTAGACGCCCTTGATGTGTTGTTAATTTTGCATTCATTGCTATATGCATTTTCAAATTTTATATGATGATATTGCACTTTGAGGAAAGCTTTTATTGTTTTTGTTTGTCATAGCAGAGAAAGAAAGTATCAGGGATCAAATTGAAACATAATGGAGGTTGAGCATAAATGAACTATTGGGCGCTTAGGCGCCTGAACACTGGCATTTAGCCGCCAGAAATCTCTAAATTTGAGCAACATACTCGAAAGTTTGGCACTTAGGCGCCAATGCACTGTTATGGGCGCTTAGGCGCCACGATATCTAGAACTTAGGCGCCAACATACAGTTCTTAACCAAGAGCTTGGCGCCTAGGCACCCAAAATCGAATTGGCAGTTGGAGGCTTGGAGCAGTTCCAACTTTGAGATGATGGGGAGATAATATAAAAATGGGGGAGATGAATTTAGAATGGGGCTTTTATCATTAATTTTCGTCTATCATTTTCTGAGAGAGGAATTGAAGAGAAAGCTAGAAAGAGATCAACAATTGAAGAAGAAGAAGTGAGGTGTATGAGAAATAGAGAGGCAATTGCTTGTATTTACATTTTTTCTCAATTTGTGAAGAAAAGAGGTAAGTCCTTTCTAAAGTTCATTTGTTGATTGTAATATTTACTTTCATGACTTTTGTATTTAGTTTCTCTTTTTATTCAAAGGAGATTGTTTGAGTGTTAAGTATGCATAGCGAGTAATCTTATTTGTCTCCCTTGGGAGTGGGGAAGTAAGGTTGATGAGTGTGAAATTTTTATTATGGCTTTGAATGATTTGGTTTCTAATGATGATTAACTTTTTAATCTTCTTTTACATTTCATTTTGGTCATATGATTTGTTAGAACTTGTTGTGAATTATGAGTCTCAAAAGGGGTAATAATTTAATCAACTAAATTAATCACATTAGCTTATGAGAATAGGAATATATCTTGTAGGACGATGCACAAATATAAGAAAAATGTTTTGATAGAGATAGTAGTAAGCTTTATGGAAATAAACCTATTGACTAGTCAAACTTCTTTATACTACCGGAAGGGGGTAAAGAAGATTATTGTTCTCATTTGTCATCATGATTATATGTAAGAAGCTTTCACATTCAAAAATCATGTTTAAACCACTTCAAAGGAGAACTTTTAAACACTCGAACCCTTCAGTTTTTCTGTTGTTAAACTGTAATTACTAATAACTTAGGATTATTATGTCAGATTTTAATTAAACCCAAAATTTCAGGCTAGGGCTTACAATCATAGACTAGAAATTTTCCTGAATTGAGATTTCCTCGTTCTCCGTGAGATTGACAGTGGACTCTAATCCTGGTACTATTCATATGTCATGCAAACTTGCATAAGTTACCGGTGATTTGCGGCATTTGGTGTGTGTTAGCCTCTTAAGTTCCTAATCTGAGGTCGAGAATCAACAATGTAATAGAGTCTCTCGGTCATCTAGGACTCCCTTGTCAATGAATTAGCAATCCTAATTAAATCATGAACAAAAATGTAAAGTCACATACTGTACCCTCTTCCCTATAAATAGGAAAATGATTTCATGAGAAATGCCTAACTGACAAGACATTTTTCTATTCTTTATTGTTCATTTATCTTCTATCATTTCTTGTGTTTTAACTCTTAAGATGTGATCAATGAACAAATCAAGATTCAACACATGCATATTATCTTACGTATGCCTGAAAATGTGTTTTTCACCTTCTAAAAGTCATAATATTGATATCTTTGGTGTGATATGATAGAACTGGTTAATACAAACATGGAAAAAAAAAAAAAAAAGTTTAGGCGTTAGATATGTAAATACATAGGAATTGAGAGGTATGCATCAAAATACCCCTTTCATATATGGCAAATCATTTTATTTATTTGGGTTTTGGGTCATAAAAATAAATTAAATTCAAAACTATTTTTCTACCAAGCATGCTTCCTTTATATTACTAAGTTTAAATGAAAAAATTATATGTTTTTTGTCACTTTTCTTTTGCTGAATATGTGCCATCCCTTAAAGCAAAGCTTCTACAATTGTCTAGATAGAGTCATAGCAATTAATCGCTTGTGGTTAAATCAGCTGTGCAAAATTTCAGTCCATTTGCTTTCTTCTTCTTTCTTAAACCATGTATAGGGTTTGTGTTAAGTCTTAATATAATATAATTCTTTCACTAATTAGTTGTTTTCTTCATTAATCGTTTGGTTATAAAATTGAGTTAATTTATGAAGACTTTTTGATAGGATTTGAGATAGATTTTTACCGCAAAAATTAGGACCAACACATATTTATTTCACGAATACCAAATCAAAGCAATACAAGTATACATAAAATGAAAAAAAAAAAAACACATGGGTTGTTAATTAGTAAATATAAATGTTTCGGGTGATTTGTGTGTAATTATCCCTAAAATTTAATATGTATACATACCGGGCATCTGCTTATCAGTTGTAAGTCTTCTTTGGTCTGGGTTTGATTCCCCCCCAGTATAGGGCGTGATACTTTAATTCTTTGAGCATGAGGGATGGCTGAGACTCGTATAATAACCTCCGACCATTTCTTTTAATATATATATATATATATATATATATANTTATTGTTTATGTGTTTTTATTTTTATTGTTATAGTTATTTTTATTTTATGCATTTTATAGTAAGAAATATTAGAAAAATTTAAAAATTAAAAATTTCAAGAAATGGCAAATCAAAATAATCAAAATGTTGAAGAATTTAGACCATTAAGAGATTATGCAAACCCTATGATGGATGAACTTCATTGTAGTATTCAAAAACCCATTTTAGTGGCTAATTCATTTGAGCTTAAACCGACTATTATCAAAATTGTATCAAATAATCAGTTTGGGGGAGCACCAACCAAAGATCCAAATTTACATCTTGCCAATTTTTTAGAATTTTGTGCTACATTTAAATATGATGGTGTATGAGATGATGCTATAAGACTTAGATTATTTCTTTTCTCACTGAGGGATAAAGCTAAGATATGGTTACATTCGTTATCACCTGGATCTATCATAATTTAGAGTGATTTAGTGCAGAAATTCCTTGCTAAATATTTTCCACCATCAAATTTGTGAAGCTTAGAAATGATATTATATCTTTTTGCTAGTTTAAAGGAGAATCTATTTATGAAGCATGTAAACAATTTAAACAACTCTTAAGAAAGTATCCACACCATGTAACATCAGATTGGTTAATAATTCAAACTTTTTATAATGGATTAGCTGCAGATCTATTATTGATGTTGTTGTTGGTAGTTCATTGATGTCAAAACCATTTAATGACGCTTATGATTTAATTGAAGAGATGACTAAAAATAATTTTCAATGGCATTCTGAAAGGATAAATCTTAAGAAAGTAGCCAATGTTCATGAAACTAATCCTTTTGCAATGTTAGCAAATCAAGTTGCTGCAATTTTAAGAAAGTTAGACCAATTTGAAATGAATTTTTCTCAACCAATTTCCATGATTCAAGAGAATTCATTAAACCAAATGGTAGATTCTCAAGCATTATTAGAGACTTTGAATGCCATAAATAACAAGCAAAATAACCCATATTCAAATTATTATAACTCTGGTTCAAAGAACCATTCCAACTTTAACTGGAATAATACTTCGGGTGGAAATAATTAGCAATGGAGGAACAACTAAGTAAACCCATTAGGAAACTAGAATAATCAAGAGAATAATAAATATAGACTTACTCTTCCTCTAGGTTTTAATAGTAATTCATAATTTAAGGAGAAGAAGTTATTTATAGAAGAAGTGGTGTTATAAATGAGAAATCAATTATAAAACCAAGGAGCTATAATTAGAAAGATTGAAAATCAATTGGGACAAATAAAAATTTCATTAAGTAATAGATTCCAAGGAACTCTTCCTAGTAATACAGAAGTAAATCCAAAAGACCAGAATAAAGAGCAAGTAAAAGCCGTTCAACTTAGAAGCAGGAGAGAATTAGAAGGTAGAGTTCAAAAAGAGACTGAGTAGAGAGAGAAGAGATTGAAGAACCAAAAGAGGACGCTCTGAAAGGTTTAGAGAGACATATTTCTCCACTTAAAGTTGACTTGGAAAAACTACCACCCCCATTTCCTCATAGGCTCCGACAACAAAAGTTGGATAAGCAATTTTCAAAATTTCTGGAAATTTTTAGAAAGTTTACAACTAATATTCCATTTGTTGAAGCTCTAGAACAAATGCCAAGTTGTGTGAAGTTTATGAAGGATATTCTTAACAGGAAAAGGAAGTTCGAAGATAATGAGATTGTTGCACTTAATGAAGATTGCAGTGCTATAATTCAGAAAAAACTTCTTAAAAAGCTTAAAGATCCTGGTAGTTTTACAATTCCATGTGCAATAGGAGACAGATTCTATGAGAAAGTTTTATGTGATTTAGGTGCAAGCATCAACCTTATGACATTATCAATAATTAAAAGATTGAGATTAGGAGAAATATCCCATACTACTGTAACTCTGCAGTTAGCAGATTGTTCAATAACCTATCCTAAAGGAGTTATAGAAGATGTCCTAGTGAAAGTGGATCAATTTATCTTTTTGTTGATTTCATTATATTATAAATGAAGGAAGATAATGAGATACCTATCATTTTGGGGAGACCTTTCGTAGCCACAGGAGGAGCAATGATAGAAGTGCAGAAAGGAGAATTAACAATGCGCGTCAATGATCAAATAGTTACATTTTATATTTTCAAATTAATGGAATACCCTAAAAAAGGTAAAGATGATGAATGCTATAGAATGGATGTGATCAGATATTTAAGTAAATGTCATTTCAAAGCAACTTATGAAGAGAAATCTGAAATGAAAGAGTTGGAACATCAGCAATAAGAGGAATTAGATCAATATGAAGATTTATATAAGGAAGATTCAAATTATGTTCAAAAAAATTTTGTAGTTTTGGATACAATAGAAAAAGATACATCTTTTTGTCCATCAATTGAAAAACCTCCTGAGTTTCAGTTAGAAGTTACTTCCTGAACATTTGAAGTATGTCTTTTTATGTGATTCCTCTACATTACCTGTTATAATTTCCTCAAAGTTAACTACAGAAGAAGAAGAGAGTTTAATGAAAACTTTAAAGAGTTACAAGAAAGGCTTTNGTTACCCGTGCTTTGCGGCATTTGGTGCGTGTTAGCCCCCTAGGTTCCTAATATGAGGCCGAGAATTGACAATGCAATAGAGTCTCTCGGTCATCTAGAAGGACTCCCTTGTCAATGAATTAACAATCTATCATGTTACACTGATTCACCCTCTGCTCGATGGTCCACCCTCATTCTACCAACATGAACTTTTTATCTATGGATCAAGGGCCGATAGTCAGACTAGATCAATCGATTATTAAACTCTAACCAATCGAGTCAATCCTGCCAACCTAAGGCTAATCAAAATCAACCAACCAGCTACACCGACTCAGTCTGGCGGACCAAACCGACCTTACTAAGTCAAAGTCATGCTAGACCAACCGACCAAGTCATAGGGCAGTCGTGCAATCGACTCATACATATGAAATTCCTAGAGGATCCTAAAACAACCCTAATTAAAGTATGAACAAAAATGTAAAATCACATACTGTACCCTCTTCCCTATAAATAGGAAAATGATTTCATGAGAAATGCCTAACTGAAAAGACATTTTTTTATTCTTTATTGTTCATTTATCTTCTATCCTTTCTTGTGTTTTAACTTTTGAGATATGATCAATGAACAAATCAGGATTCAACACATGCATATTGTCCTACGTATGCATGAAAATGTGTTTTTCACCTTCTAAAAGTCATAATATTGATATTTTTGGTGTGATATGAAAGAACTGGTTGATACAAATGTGAAAAAAAGAAAAAGAAAAGAAAAGTTTAGGCGTTAGATATGTAAATACATAGGAATTGAGAGGTATGCATCTAAATACCCCTTTCATATATGGCAAATCATTTTATTTATTTGGGTTTTGGGCAATAAAAATAAATTAAATTCAAAACTATTTTTCTACCAAGCATGATCCCTTCCCTTGGTCTTGCTTCCTTTATATTATTAAGTTTAAATGAAAAAAATGTAAGTTTTTTTTGTCACTTTTCTTTTGCTGAATATGTGCCATCCCTTAAAGCAAAACTTCTACAATTGTCCAGATAGAGTCATAGAAATTAATCGCTTGTGGTTAAACCAGCTGTGCAAAATTTCAGTCCTTTTGTTTTCTTCTTCTTTCTTAAATCATGTATAGGGTTTGTGTGTTAGTCTTAATATATAATATAATTCTTTCAATTATTAGTTGTTTTCTTCATTAATCGTTTGGTTATAAAATTGAGTTAATTTGTGAAGCCTTTTTTATAGGATTTGAGATAGATTTTTACCACAGAAATTAGGACCAACACATATTTATTTCACAAATACCAAATCAAAGCAATACAAATATACATACAATGAAATAAATCATTTGGGTTGTCAATTAGTAAGTATAAATGTTTCGGTTGATCTGTGTGTAATTTTCCCTAAAATTTAATATATATATATATATAAAAGACATCTGCTTATCAATTGTATGTCTCCTTTGGTCTGGAGTTTGATTCCCCCTAATATAGGGCGTGATACTCGAATTCTTTGGGTATGAGGGATGGCTGAGGCTCGTATAATACCCTCCTGCCATTCTTTTTAATATATATATATATATATCAAGAAAGGAAATTGGAAATCCATGTTATCCATTTTTGGCATGATGTGGTCCACATGACAGTGGATGTGCATGAGAGGAAAATAATGATATCCTTTCATTATTTTAGGAATTTGAATGCTTTAACAAGTGATTAGTTAGTTTCATGGGTTGAGTTAGGATGATGGGGACATCAAAGTGCATGTGCCCTCACTAGTTTGGACCATCACTATTATGTTATTCCATTTTGGCTGGCTGACCACACCCATAACTTTTTATTTTTTTGCATTTGATGGCTTAAAAATAAAATAATAGAAAAGAGTAGAAGGCTCATTTACATGCATACCGCCCAATTTTTGTGTATTTATATATGTAACATCTAAATTTTACTTTCTATATTTGTATCGTCTAAACCTGTCATATCACATAAAAAATATTATTATATTAATTTTTGAAAAGGAAAATACATTTTTGCAGAGATAAGATGACAAATATGTACAAATTGAAGTTTAGATATTGTTAGAAATGTGAATACAAAAGAGTTGAGGGGTGCTTATGTAAATCTTCCCAATTATAAAACATAAGGGTGGTAATCTTAAAAGATCACTAGAAATATTATCAATTTTCCATCCATATTTCTCTATCAATCTTTGAAGAAATTTGACATAATGAATTGAATTTTAGTGTAGTGTTTGATTTTTGTAAAAAAATAATTTTTTGATATATTTCTCTTATATGAATATAAAATCTTCATAATTTTAGAGACAATTTCATTAAATATTTATTTCATTAGATGAATTGTGATAATTTTATTTAATAAAATAAAAGAACAATGCAATAGCAATAATTTAGCGCTCAACGACGCCCGATTCATGCGCATATAAAGGGAAGATTAGATTGTGTAAGAAGTCGATACTGCTTGATGTCTAAATTAAACATATATGGGCTCATAATTAGTTATTAGCTAATTAAATCTTAGCTATGCATACAAGTAATGTTTATTGAAGTAAACAACACACATCATCATGTGGCTAAAATTTCCAGAAAATATGATCATTATGTCCTTTAATTGTAGGGTTATTACACATCATAATTATGATTATGAAACTTGAAACTATAGGTGAAGAAGAGAAAGTGTGCTTTTATGAAAATGCTACCTCAATGTTTCAAATCTATTTGATAGAAAATGTGTTAGTATAGGCAATATATGAAACACTTACATAAAATTTGTGGCTCAAAATGGAGGGTTGTTGCATGAGCAGAAGTTTCTCCCACAAAATTTAATAGAAAAGCACTATTAAATCATTTTTTAATGAGTCTAATTTCATCATTAAAATTTACGGGTAATTAATTTGATTGTTGACAATGAAGATTTAGTCATATTTGTCATTGTTATCTTTTTCTTTCTTTTACTAATGTTTTGGTGATGTCATATTATTCCGTCGTGCAAAATCTAGATTGTGTGGTGTCAACTTGATACGCCACCAATAATATTTCATCATCCGACACAAATCTCGAGGTTGTATTTTGAGCAAAGAATATTTAAATCTTGATAAGAAGTCATCCAGAGCTCTGATTTCAGTAAACTTATAGTCAAACTGACCAACTTGATGAGACAGATCTAATGATATCAAAGTTAGTCCAATCCGAGTCAAATCAAGCCCAAATCAAGTGATTAAATCATTCTTGAAAGGATGCTCAGAGGCATTTAAAAGGTCAAACAGACGTCAAATCTAGTGATTTTATAGTCAAATCGAGCGTCTCGACAAGACGAATCCAATGAGCCCAAGATTGCTCAATTCCGACATCGTTAAGACACTCAAATGTCCATCAGACATCATCTGATCGAGGGAAGCTCTCCAGACCGTCCGATCAAAATGAAACACTATAAATAGAGCTTCACTCTTCACATGATGAGGGAGAGACTTAAGAGAGAACTTGCAGCTTTAAGAAGGAGCTTAGGTCCATCATCATCTCTGTCATCGTTGTTAGTCGTCGACCACCACTGACTGTTGACGACCACCCCGACCTCTATTGACCATTGCCGGCCGCCGTCGACTGTCGACGATCACTGCTGACTTCCATCAACTATGGCTGACCTCCGTCGACCACGACCGACTGTCCTCGATTGTCGTCGACAACCGTCGATCACCGCCGACCGCCTTCGACCACTGCTGACTAGACGTTATCAGTCGACCTTGTAACTTAAAAAGCTAGTAACCCTTTACTGCCTGTGAGACAAGGGGCATATGTAATCGTCAACTTATAGTGGATTTTTACAACTGGGTCAGACCCCGTGAATTTTCTAGCATGCATCACAACTGAATTGATTATATAGTATAATTTTATATCAGCCACCTAATATGTTGCATTACATGAAAAACATGTGCATCCTCCTAATGTGTTGCATTTGATGAATTAAATTAAACCTTAAATGGAAAAAAAAATATTACATTAGGAGTTCTGATGCAAAAATACATTATGACTCGAATCACTCCCTGCCACGTGTACAACCCAGACACACTGTGTATTAAACTATTTAGTTTTTTTTACTAAAGAGACCCGACTGTACATGTGGCAAACAATGATTGAAATCTTGATGCATTTTTACATCCAGACTTCTGAGATAATATTTACTCCTTAGAAAGGAACTATCTTCTTATAAACAACTAAAATATTAATTATGGAAGCCATCCATTAAATATTTTGAAGGATGGTAAGTTCACACTCATCCATATGAAATCAAAACAAAATATTGCATACACATTAATGAATAGTGTATTGTATTGAGGAAAGAAGAAGTCCACAAAGTCAATGGTCCCCATCAATCTGGCTCTAAGATGGAAATGCAAATTAAAAAAAAAATGAATTCTATTTGCCTTTAATGATTAATAATTTGACATAAATTGCATATTATTGTCAGTAGCATCATGTACTTAATATAGTTTTATCAGCCACATAATATATAAGTAATAAGCTTGTTTTGAGGATGAAGTTACTCTTATTATAGATGATGAAATTTAAAAAAAAAAGAATAATTATTTTTCAATTTTTAAATTTTTTAATTTATTCGATTAAATGAAGATTAAAGTCGTTGAGTTTGTAGATTTCGATCCCGCCTTGGCAAAAATATCCCGCTACAGCGCTTACGCGTCGCGTTGAAAGGTGCCTCTAGGGTTTGTGGACGATCAAGCGTTCATTCCAAGCAATCCCCTTTGATAAAAAAGGAGGAAATTGTGGATTTATAAAATTTGAGGATTTACTGTCAAGATTTAGGTTAAATCCAGCTTAAATCCGTTAAGAATTAGGTGGTATGTATATAAATCCCCCAAAAAGAAGAATCACAAATTGAGGGATCGTCATCGCAAATTTTTGTTGCAGTCGATCCGCAACAGATCCGAGAACTGAAGCGAGAGGAAGGAGAAAGCTGCAGCGACAGTTGTGTTCCGATCGCCGACGACAGAGATGAGTTTTCTCTTTGGCAAGAAAAAAACTCCCGCAGGTAATATTTTTCGCGATCCAAATCAGAAACTCCTTCGATTGCTTTCTGTTTGCATCGAATAGATAGTAATATGGTGATCGATCCTCTATTCTTGATTGTTTATCTTCCTTATTGTAGACATACGCCATGTTTGCTCAAGGGAATTTTAGGTTTCGGGTTGTTGTGCGTGTTTTCTGCCGTTTTTCTTATAGATTACTTGATGCAGAGTTGCTGCGGGAGAACAAGAGAATGCTTGATAGGTCTATCAGAGAGATCGAGAGGGAGAGACAAGGGCTGCAAAATCAGGAGAAGAAGCTTATTACTGAGATCAAGAAGGCTGCCAAGCAAGGGCAGATGGTAATTCTTTATCTGAGCTTATTAATTGAGGGTGCTGTTATAGATTTAATATTATATGCTATTTAAACTTATGATTTATCGTAGCAATTGATGCCAGTTATGATTATGACGAACTTGCTATTAAATTGTAATATAATACATGTGACAGATGCTGGTTTTTCATAATTCATGCATTTAAGATGCCTTTAATTGATTGAGGAAGATTTGGTTGAATCTTTTTTCTATTTTTTCATTTCTGTTTTTACAGATATTAATGGTTGGACCTAGGCACGCAATTGGCAATCTTGAAAATTTTCTGTATGTTATTGCAACTCCAATTAGATTCAGGCCAATATTTAAGAAAAAAATAAAAGCACTAAGAAAGAAGTGTTTGGCTTAATTCTTATAATAAGGGTTTTGTTTTATTATCTTTTTAATATTAATTTATTTACATAATAAGTCTGCGCACTCTTAAGGAGGAGGTTGGTTCTATCACTGCATTGTTTTTCTTTCATCCATATGAAATAGAGAATTGTAAAGGATTCTACCACCATTTAATTTAATTTTTCTTATTTTCTCAATATTTGTATTGGATCACTTTTTGGATTTATGTCTTTGTTCTGGAGGGCTCTTGAAATTAGAGTGTTAAAATTTATTGCTATTTTGTAGCTCCATATTCATCTATTTGATGGATTTGTAGACTTGATATCATACTTTTTTTTTTTTCTTTTGATATAAAACTTGCCATGGATGGATTTAGGTCATGCTGTAATATCATTGTGTGGTATGTGAGTAGAGTAATAGGTGCCTCATCCGTCTGTAAGGAATGTCTTGTTTGCAATTTATTCAGATAGCATTTTACGATTTATATTAGGACATAGTTAAATAAGTACACAATTAGCCTGGCTATGTGATAAGGTTTGAATGAGTACATGATTTATAGTGTTAAAGTTTGTTTTTTAGATGAATAATGCCTTAGGAGTATTATAGGGCAAGGGTATCATGAAGTTTTGAGTTTGACTAGTAATGAGACAAGGTTCCTAGTATTTGCAATAAATAAATTATTAATTGTCACACCCTGGATCTGAAAGGCGCATTATATCATTGATAGGTGTGATGTAAGAGTTGATCTCAACTTTTGAATTAAATTTCAAGAGCAAAGATCGATTTAAACCTCTTTTTTTATTTGCGGGGAAAAGCACACGTATAAGCAATAATAGATAGTAAGAGCAGGCAAAGGAGGGTTGCTAAAATTTTATTTTATCAATCTAATTCTTAACAAGAATACAACAAAAAAGTAGAAACAACTACTAATGAAAAGAAAGTGGGAGACACAACTGCATAAGAAAACTACCAATACTCAAAAAAGTACAAATAAAGCTGCCATAAAACTTAAAAATATCAAATAAAGTTAAATTGTTGTAAAATTTGCTTCTATAGTGATGGCGTACTTAACTTTCTGGTAGAATTTGCTATAGATTGTTGAATTGGTTCAGAAACATCTACATTCATCATGTGATAGTCCTTGAGCACTTTAAGAACATTGTGTGTGTGGCATGCGCGCGCAATATAAACTCTTGATGAAATTGCCTGACAACAATTAACTATTTTGTGAAGCTCCAGAATATCAATATGTGAAATAGCATATTAACAATTGCAATGAAAATTTTGAATATCTCACTTTAAACATCATCCACATCCTTTAATGCACTTATTCATCGACTCTAAGATGCAGCACATGCATTAAAACTATGAAGTTTTATCCTCTTAGAAAGAGAATACTGATTCTAGTCTTAAGCTTGCACACACATGCATGAGCCCATATGCACATGCACATGGATGAACATTTTTTCTTTTTAAATGATTATTTTCAGTTTTCTTCCATTTTGTTTTTAATTCTATCATCTTGTATGTTTTTCATGTACAAAATTAGACTTGAATTTCATCAGCAGCATGATTTTACTTACAAATTGAATTTTATCATTTTTAGTGAAAATTTAACTTTTTATTTATAAAAAGTGAGGGCAATCATATGAGATATCAAAATCCACATAACGAGTAGTTTGTTTTGAAGTGAAACAGGTCTAAAGCAAATGATTTGCGTGAATTTTGACCTTTTAAGTGTTGGTCATGTGGTGAATTTATTATAAAGAAAAAAATTATTCTAATATATTTTAAATACCTCAAGCTTCAGCTTCTCTTGCCAAGTAGGTGCACTTAAGTTGTTCGCATATTTACCTTTACTCAGACTTTAGGTATATGGTAACTTGATAAGCTATAATACTTGGGTTATTTCATCTGGTGGGGATTATAGGACTAATAATCATACTCTGACCAATCAAATTGTAACTATATTATCTAGTTTAATGTGTTATCTTGTTGTGGAATATCTATATTGAATCATATGCCATGCATATTACCTTATCAGATAAGACCCTTAAAATGAAATGTTTGATATGACGGTATTGATATGATAGTTAGGTAATAATATGGTTATTAGGGGTATTAGTGTTTGGACATTGTAAGGTTCCTAGTCCTATGAACAGTTGATATAGTAATTACATATTTATATGGTCCTATGCAATAATTTACTGATTTACTGATTTGCTTAATAAGAGTTAATGGTTACACATATTCAATTTTGATGACTCATTTGATCCAGTTCTTAAATAATTTTCACATAAGCCCAATGATTCCAAGGTATCAGAATTTAAATGTATTTGTGTCTATGTAATGATTATGATAATGATAATGATAATAGTGATGATAATAATAATAGGTTTTAACTAAAAGTCATGGATAACACCATAAAAGATGTGTATGCCGCCATTTTTTAGCTTTCTTTCGCTTAAAAAAATGACCATTTGTACCTTTCCTAATAGGGTCATCAAATGGTCAATGTTTAATTTGACCAAACAATCTAAGACAACTCTCTCTAATCTTGCATGTCATTTGTGCTACGCCAACTCTTCCACGGATATATTCGTTTCGCATTTTTTCATCCACTTGAGTCTTCTCATGACAACAATGCTTAACTTAATTTTATGCTTCTCTTTTACAAACCAACATTTTGTATTTTAAAATTTTGCAGGTCTCAACTTTGCATGTCTCACCACATTCTTATAAAATTTTCCTATAAGTCGAAGTGATACTTTTTTATCACATGATAGGCCTGATGCATTCCTCCACTTGAAACATCCAACTTGAATTCTACTAATAATATGCCCATCTAGATCACCATCATTTTGAGCAATATACCCGAGATATCTAAAATGTTCACTCTTTTAATGACTTGTTCACCCATTATTATAACCTAACCACTAGATCTACTAATATTAAAGTTATATTCCATATTAAGTTTTAGATCTACTCAAACGAAGGCCTCTAAACTCTGAAGTTGACCTCTATAATTCATTTTTTGTTTTAACTCTCTCTATTCTTATCCACAATAAATGTATCATTAGTGAAAAGGTGAAAAGCATGCACCAAGGTACAATTACTTCTTTCTTTTATAGAACTCTCCATAGTACTTCTCTTGGAATCTTATCATAAGTTTATTCTAAATGACCAAAAATCATATGTAGATCTTTCTTACTCTTTCTAAACTTCTCCATCAAACCTCTCAAGAAATGTATAGCTTCCACAGTAGAGTTCCCCGACATGAATTCAAACTAATTTTGAGATATTTTCCTATCACGTCATAACTTATGTTCAATTACTCTCTCTCATAACTTTATTGTATAACACATTAGCTTAATTCTTCGATAATTTTCACACACTTGTACATCCCTTTTATTCTTAGAAATAAGAATCAATAGACCCTTTCTTCACTCATCAGACATCTTTTGTTTTTCTAAAAAAAATGTTAAAAATTTTAGTAAGCAAAAAAATTCCAAGCCATCAGGTCCTGTTTTTACTAATGCGAAGTGAAAATAAAAAAAATTGTTATTATTTATGATATTAAGATCACTAAAGTTGATCGTATTTTCACAATCATTATTGAAAATTTATCAAAATATCCCACGCATTTATGTTGAATATTCTCATCTAAGAATTTTTTAAAAAAAAAAATTTGTCCTTAATAAATAAATCTTTATTTTTCTTGCTATTTTGCTTAGCTATTTTATACATGTCTCTCATCTCGTTTAATTTCTAATTTATTATAAAGGTCATTAAAATAAAATTCCTAGCATCATAAATTGTTCTCTTTATCCCTTCGAGCTACCTCAAGCTATTAAATTTAAACTAATTTTTATAAAAATATATTTTATTTTTAATCTTTTCTTGTATACTATTATTCCACCACCTATTTTTATTCTTAAGATATTTTCCTTTTGATTTTCCAAGCATATCTTATGCAGCTTGTTTAATAATACTAGTTACTTTATTCAACATAATAATAGTTTCTTCATTAAAAGCTCAAATATTATGATCATGAAGTTTACTCATAAAAAATAATTTTATTTACGTCTTTTTAGTATTTCCATATAATTCTTTGATAACATTTCATTGAATATTAACTATTTCAATCCTTCATCTTAAAATCTAGAACCAATAATCAATGTTGGACACTTAAATTGACCTTACAAGCTATAATTTCAATGATCTATTTTTCTCATAAAGAATACTCAATTTGTATTTTATTAGATCCATTTTTATGAGTGATAATATGTTTATCTCTTTTCTTAAATAAAATATTAGCAATAACAAAATCATAAGCTAAAACAGAATTTAGTGTGACTACTTTCTTTATTAATCTCTCCAAAATCATAGTTACCATGAATATTTCTGAAATATTCTAACATTCTATCAACATGTCCATTTAAATCTCCTCTAATGATATTATTTCTTCAAAGTGTATTGTTTGTATTAACTCTTCAAAGTCATTCCAAAATTTTTCTTTTGAATATACATTCAAACCTATCTGAAGAGCATACACTTATAAAATTAAGAATCTTAGTATCAACAATAATATTTAATGCTATAATTATATCTCCAATTCTATTAATTTTCAGAATATCAACTTTAAAATTTTATATATAATTACACATACACTATTTCTAATACGACTTCTATGTGCATATGACAGTTTAAACCTAAATTATCAATCTTCTCAGTATTTTCTCCCAACCATTTTGTTTCTTAATACATAAGATATTTATCATTCTATGAATCGTAATATCTTTTAATTCTATTAATTTANAAACTATTCAGTAAATTTTCATTGCTATACATTTAAATATACATTCATTTAATGATTTAAAAGATCAATGGCTTCACATTCAAACCAGGTGTTAGATATGTAAATAGTAGAGGATTTAAAATGTTAGTCATGTAAACACATAAGAGTTAAAAGATCTGTAGCTTTACTTTTAAAATTCAGATGTTAGATAAGTAAATGCTCAAAGAATTAAAGAATCTGTAGTTTCCTTTTAAAATGTAGATGTTATATGTATATGATAAGATTTCAATTGTAAGAATGTATTAGAAATCATATGTATCACATATGAATATGTAATAGTCTAAGAACACATAAATACTTCTTAAAGTTAAGTATTCTATACATGAATATTTAAACATTGAATGGTATGTATATAAACTTTAAAAGTCTTCCGATCGGCAGAGGAAGCTCGCACTCGGTGGAGCAGGCGAAGGCAAGATCGAATGGAGGAGAGGTAAGGGGGTAAAAAGTAGGAGCTTTACCGCGGGCCGCGGGGTTTCACCAGCGACCGTTGTTTCCCTCAGATTTGCGGCCGTCCCGAGCGGAACGCCGCTCTAAAACATCCTAAATAGCGGCCTCCCGCCGCACGGCGCAGGAAGAGTGGCGCTGAACCGACCCTTACATTCATGAATCATATATTTACTTCAATCAAATGTTGCACTCGGCATCGAGACCGAGAAGAGTCTTCCGATCGGCAGAGGAAGCTTGCACTCGCGGAGCAGGCAAAGGCAGGATCAAATGGAGGAGGGGTAAGGGAGTAAAAAGTAGGAGTTATACCGCGGGCCGCGGTTTCACCCGCGATCGACGTTTCCCTCAGATTTGCGGCCGTCCCGAGCGGGACGCCTCGCCAAAACATCCTAAATAGCGGTCTCCCGCTGCACGGCGCAGAAAGAGTGGCTCCAAACAGACCCTTACATTCATGAATCATATATTTATTTCAATCAAATGTTGCATATAATAAAAATTTTTATTTTTTTAATTTATTTGATATGAAATTAAAATATAAGGATAATTATTTTTAATTTTTTTTATTGATTTATTGGAATAAATGAAGTTTAAAATCGTTGAATTTGTAGATATTGATCTATGCGCGTTCTTATGTATTAGGTGGTATGTATATAAATCCCCCAAAAAGAAAAACCACAAATTGAGGGATCGTCATCGCAAATTTTTATTGCAGTCGATCCGCAGCAGATCCGAGAACTGAAGCAAGAGGAAGGAGAAGGCTGCAGCGACAGTTGTGTTCCGATCGAATACGGCAGAGATGAGTTTTCTCTTTGGCAAGAAGAAAACTCCCGCAGGTAATTTTTCTCGCAATCCAATTCAGAAACTCCTTTGATTGTTTCCATCGAATATGTAGTAATATGGGCGATCGATCCTCTATTCTTGATTGTTTATCTTTCTTATTATAAATATACACCATGTTTGCTCAAGGGAATTTTAGGTTTCGGGTTGTTTTGCTTGTTTTTTCTGCTGTTTTTCTTATTGATTACTTGATGCAGAGTTGCTGCGGGAGAACAAGAGAATGCTTGATAGGTCTATTAGAGAGATCGAGAGGGAGAGACAAGGGCTGCAAAATCAGGAGAAGAAGCTTATTTCTGAGATCAAGAAGGCTGCCAAGCAAGGGCAGATGGTAATTCTTTATCTGAGCTTATTAATTGAGGGTGCTGTTATAGATTTAATATTATATGCTATTTAAACTTATGATTTATCGTAGCAATTGATGCCAGTTATGATTATGACGAACTTGCTATTAACTTGTAAGCTAATACATGTGACAGATGCTGGTTTTTCATAATTCATGCCTTTAAGATGCCTTTAACTGATTGAGGAGGATTTGCTTGAATTTTTTTTTCTATTTTTTTATTTCTGTTTTTACAGATATTAAGGGTTGGACCTAGGCAGGCAACTGGCAATCTTGAAAATTTTCTGTATATTATTGCAAAATAAACAATTAATTATTAATAACCCAGGCAACGCCAATTAGATTTAGGCCAATATTTAAAAAAATAAATAAAAGCAGTAAGAAAGAAGTGTTTGGCTTAATTCTTATAATAAGGAGTTTGTTTTATTCTCTTTTTAATATTAATGTATTTACATATTAAGTTCGCGCACTCTTAAGGAGGAGGTTGGTTCTATCACTGCATTATTTTTCTTTCATCCATATGAAATGGAGAATTGTAAAGGATTCTACCACCGTTTAATTTAATTTTACTTATATTCTCAATATTTGTGCTGGATCACTTTTTGGATTTATGTCTTTGTTATGGAGTGCTATTGAAATTAGAGTGTTAAAATTTATTGCTATTTTGTAGCTCCATATTCATCTATTTGATGGATTTGTAGAATTGATATTATACTTTTTTTTGTGCTTTTGATATAAGAAACTTGCCATGGATAGATTTAGGTCATGCTGCAATATTTTTGTGCGGCATGTGAGTAGAGTAATAGGTGCCTCATCCGTCTCTAAGGAACGTCTTGTTTGCAAGTTATGCAGATAGCATTTTACGATTTATATTAGGACATAGTTAAATAAGTACATAATTATGGCTATGTGATAAGGTTTGAATGAGTACATGATTTATAGTGTTAAAGTTTGTTTTTTAGATGAATAATGCCTTAGAAGTATTATAGGGCAAGGGTATCATGAAGTTTTAACTTTGACTAGTAATGAGACATGATTCCTAGTATTTGCAATAAATAAATCATTAATTGTCACACCCTGGATCTGAAAGGCGCATTATATCAATGATAGGTGTGATGCAAGAGTTGATCTCAGCTTTTGAATTAAATTTCAGGAGCAAAGATCGATTAAAACCTGTTTTTTTACTTGCGGGGAAAAGCACACGTATAAGTAATAAGAGATAGTAAGAGCAGGTAAAGGAGAGTTGCTAAAATTTTATTTTATCAATCTAATTCTTAACAAGAATACAACAAAAAAGTAGAAACAACTACTAATGAAAAGAAAGTGGGAGACACAACTGCATAAGAAGACTACCAATACTCAAAAAAGTACAAATAAAGCTACCATAAAACTTAAAATATCAAATAAAGTTAAATTGTTGTAAAATTTGCTTCTATAGTAATGGTGTACCTAACTTTCTGGTAGAATTTGCTATAGATTGTTGAATTGGTTCAGAAACATCTACATTCATCATTTGATAGTCCTTGAGCATAAGAACATTGTGTGTGTGGCATGCACGCGCGATATAAACTCTTGATGAAATTGCCTGACAACAATTAACTATTTTGTGAAGCTTGCTTGGCCATGTGTCCAGAATATCAAAATGTGAAATTGCATATTAACAATTGCAATGAAAATTTTGAATATCTCACTTTAAACATCATCCACATCCTTTTATGCACTTATTCATCGACTCTAAGATGCAGCACATGCATTAAAACTATGAAGTTTTATCCTCTTAGAAAGAGAATACTGATTCTAGTCTTAAGCTTGCACACACATGCATGAGCCCATATGCACATGCACATGGATGAACATTTTTTCTTTTTAAATGATTATTTTCAGTTTTCTTCCATTTTGTTTTTAATTCTATCATCTTGTATGTTTTTCATGTACAAAATTAGACTTGAATTTCATCAGCAGCATGATTTTACTTACAAATTGAATTTTATCATTTTTAGTGAAAATTTAACTTTTTATTTATAAAAAGTAAGGGCAATCATATGAGATATTAAAATCCACATAACGAGTTGTTTGTTTTGAAGTGAAATAGGTTTAAAGCAAATGATTTGCGTGAATTTTAACCTTTTAAGTGTTGGTCATGTGGTGAATTTATTATAAAGAAAAATTTTATTCTAATATATTTAAAATACCTCAAGCTTCAGCTTCTCTTGCCAAGTAGGTGCACTTAAGTTGTTCGCATATTTACCTTTACCCAGACTTTAGGTATATGGTAACTTGATTAGCTATAATACTTGGGTTATTTCATCTGGTGGGGATTATAGGACTAATAATTATACTCTAACCCATCAAATTGTAACTATATTATCTAGTTTAATGTGTTATCTTGTTGTGGAATATCTATATTGAATCATATGCCATGCATATTACCTTATCAGATAAGACCCTTAAAATGAAATGTTTGATATGACGGTATTGATATGATAGTTAGGTAATAAGATGGTTTTTTAGGGGTATTAGTGTTTGAAGATTGTAAGGTTCCTAGTCCTATGAACAGTTGATATAGTAATTACATATTCATATGGTTTTATGCAATAATTTACTGATTTACTGATTTGCTTAATAAGAGTTAATGGTTACACATATTCAATTTTGATGACTCATGTGATCCAGTTCTTAAATAATTTTCACATACGCCCAATGATTCCAAGGTATCAGAATTTAAATGTGTTTGTGTCTATGTAATAATTATGATAATGATAATGATAATAATGATGATCATAATAATAGGTTTTAACTAAAAGTCATGGATAACACCATAAAAGATGTGTATGCCGCCATTTTTTAGCTTTCTTTCGCTTAAAAAAATTACCATTTGTACCTTTCCTAATAGGGTCATCAAATGGTCGATGTTTAATTTGACCAAACAATCTAAGACAACTCTTTCTAATCTGTCATGCCATTGGAGCTACACCAACTCTTTCACGGATATATTCGTTTCGCATTTTGTCATCGACTTGAGTCTTCTTATCACAACAATGCTTAACTTAATTTTATGCTTCTCTTTTACAAACCAACATTTTGTATTATAAAATTTTGCAGGTTTCAACTTTGCATGTCTCACCACGTTCTTATAAAATTTTTCTATAAGTCGAAGTGATACTTTTTTATCACACGATAGGCCTGATGCATTCCTCCACTTGAAGCATCCAACTTGAATTCTACTAGTAACATGCCCATCTAGATCACCATCATTTTGAGCAATATACCCGAGATATCTAAAATCTTCACTCTTTTAATGACTTGTTCACCCATTATTATAACCTAACCACTAGATCTACTAATATTAAAGTTATATTCCATATTAAGTTTTAGATCTACTCAAACGAAAGCCTCTAAACTCTGAAGTTGACCTCTGTAATTCATTTTTTGTTTTAACTCTCTCTGTTCATATCCACAATAAATGTATCATTAGTGAAAAGGTGAAAAACATGCACCAAGCTACAATTACTTCTTTCTTTTATAGAACTCTCCAAAGTACTTCTCTTGGAATCTTATCATAAGTTTTTTCTAAATGACCAAAAATCATATGTAGATCTTTCTTACTCTTTCTAAACTTCTCCATCAAACCTCTCAATAAATGTATAGCTTCCATAGTAGACTTCCCCGACATGAATTCAAACTAATTTTGAGATATTTTCCTATCACGTCATAACCTATGTTCAATTACTCTCTCTCATAACTTTATTGTATAACACATTAGCTTAATTCTTCGATAATTTTCACGCACTTGTACATCCCTTTTATTCTTAGAAATAAGAATCAATAGACCCTTTCTTCACTCATCGACATCTTTTGCTTTTCTAAAAAAATGTTAAAAATTTTAGTAAGCGAAAAAATTCCGAGCCATCAGGTCCTGTTTTTACTAATGCTAAGTGAAAATAAAAAAATTTGTTATTATTTATGATATTAAGATCACTAAAATTGATCGTATTTTCACAATCATTATCAAAAATTTATCAAAATATCCCACGCATTTATGTTGAATATTCTCATCCAAGAAATATTTTTTTAAAAGTTTTTTGTCCTTAATAAATAAATTTTTATTTTTCTTGCTATTTTGCTTGGCTATTTTATACATGTCTCTCATCTCGTTTAAGTTCTAATTTATTATAAAGGTCATTAAAATAAAATTTCTAGCATCATAAATTGTTCTCTTTATCCCGTTGAGCTACCTTATATCTTTCCCAATTCCCCAAGCTATTAAATTTAAACTAATTTTTATAAAAAAATATTTTATTTTTTATCTTTTTTTGTATATTATTATTCCACCACCTATTTTTATTCATAAGATATTTTCCTTTTGATTTTCTAAGCATATCTTGTGCAACTTGTTTAATAATACTAGTTACTTTATTCAACATAATAATAGTTTCTTCATTAAAAGCTCAAATATTATGATNTGAAATCTCCGCTTTAGTTTGCATGAAAAAAATTGAAAAAGGAAATGCTTTTAACAATAGGACAAGTTGGCTTTAGCAATAACCATAGGACAAGTTGGCTTTAACAATAAGCGAATCAGAAGGATACAAACTTCCTTGAGGCATGAAATCTCCACATTAGATTGCATGAAAAAAAATTGAAACAAGAAATGCTTTTAATTAAAAAAAATGCAGAGAAAAAGTACAATCATTTCCAAGAAGACAATGATAGTGGCCNGGAAACCTCCGCTTTAGTTTGCATGAAAAAAATTGAAAAAGGAAATGCTTTTAACAAAAGGACAAGTTGGCTTTAACAATAACCATAGGACAAGTTGGCTTTAACAATAAGCGAATCAGAGGGATACAAACTTCCTTGAGGCATGAAATCTCCACATTAGATTGCATGAAAAAAAATTGAAAAAAGAAATGCTTTTAATTAAAAAAAATGCAGAGAAAAAGTACAATCATTTCCAAGAAGACAATGATAGTGGCCTCTTAGCATAGAGGGTGGACAGAGAGGCGTGGGGGGCGTTGCTGCGATTTTTTTTTTAATTTTTAGATATTAAATTTAATTTTAAATTTAACTGAATACAAAATTTTAATATTTTTATTCTTAAATTATAATATATGAATGGAAATTCAACTTCAAAACTGAAATTAAAAATAAATTTTAATTTTTAATAACACCATAGTTTTTGTCTCTTCATAGGTCATTTTAATTTAACTCAATAAACACATTCAAATGCCACTTTAATAGAAGAATCATTCAAATGGGTCTTATCCCAACAATTACTGAGTTTAGTCAACATAATATACAATTTACTACCCTTCACACATAAATGCGACTTACACCTAATTGTGACAAAAAACTTGAGAATTTTGGAAAAGGAGAAAATAGGTGCATACAAGATAACATGACCATCAAAAATATTTTTTTATTATAATATTATTACCAGTCAAGGGTTTATAGGAGCACTAAAGCTCTAATCTAAGTATTATCAGAATCACTTCATAATTTGTGCAAAATATTATTACAAAAACTTATTTGTTAGAGCTCTTTTAGACTTTTTAGCCGGACATGACTCTAATGCCAGATATACCCAGTCGAGTAAAAACAGGTATTGAAAACTAGAAATGTATTTAGTTAAAAACTTACACGGTGGAAGCTTAGTACAAACTCCATAGAAGGGATAGAAGAACACACCGAAAAGTGAAACTAAAGTTATAATCGACCATACTAAAACATAGCAAATGAGCCTTTTATATAGTAGAGGACTTAGATTCGAGACTTCATACAAAATATAATATAATTAATTAGATTTCATTCGGTGCAAGAAAGAGTCTAATAATGTGATTTTACTTAATAAAAAGAAAATATTTCTCTTTTGTTAAGAAAGAATCTTAATAATGAGAATAATTTTTATCAAGTAACTTTATAAAGGTTAGTACTACCAGATCTGCATTTTTTATCTATGTTAGCTAGTTTGTCTCTTGCGGCTATCCCGATCATCATTGTCTGTCATTGATTTTCATCAAGTGGAATTCCCTCTTCATCAATGTGAAGAAAAATTTTGGAGTTTTGAACAATTCTTGAAATTGCTTCAGGTAGATCTCCATGATTTTTCCTTAGATTTATTTTTCATTTTTATGAGGGTATTTTTTATGAATGCCCTCATAAATTTCTTTAATGGATAATCCGTCATTGACATGAGCTGCTGATAAGGATTGTGTAGTTTTGTGCGTTTGAATTATTGACTTAATTTTTTTATCAATATTAAATTGTGTCCACCATTTAAGTAAAATTTTCTCTGAAGACAAAAATGATTAAAAATATTTTTTTTAAGGTTATTGTTGAAGTCCAAACCAAAGAAATTTGACAATCTGTGAAGAAATAAATTAAATTTTATTCTTGTAATTATTTTTTTGGACTGATATTTCTCATTTAGGAAAAGCCTCAAATCACTTATAAAGTTGTAGTGAATTACCGGACTTACGTCTAAACAATGATAAATGTTTTGTTTCTTTTAAACCATTTACAAAAATATTATTGGTTCATCATTGTAAATAAGGTTGTAAGCGGAGAACTATGAGTTTGGTTCTATCGTCGATGAAGATATTTCGCGGGCCATTAAAAAAATTTTATACTAAATGAGTTGAAACTTCTACAATGAGTAATATTGGTCAAAAAATTATTACAAGAGCAAAAGTTAGTTTATTTATTCACAAATTGTCAAATTCTTTTGGTTTGGGGATGGACTATAACCCTAGGAAAAGATACATCTAATCATCTGTCTGTAGAGATAATTTTTGCTTAGAT
Source organism: Phalaenopsis hybrid cultivar (assembly GCA_002079205.1). NCBI lineage: Eukaryota > Viridiplantae > Streptophyta > Magnoliopsida > Asparagales > Orchidaceae > Phalaenopsis > Phalaenopsis hybrid cultivar. Next base: position 84,828 of record JXCR01001488.1, read on the forward strand.
GGTGGACCAGATTTAATGTTGATGAGAAACTGCATCAAATTTAGTCATTAATCTAAATATAAAAAACTTCACAATCCTCTTTAATAGCTCCTGCTAATGACAAATTTTCAATTTAAGAAATTTATGAGGGCATTTGTAAAAAATACCCTCACTAAAATTAGAAATGGATTCAAAGAAGAATCATGAAGATCTATCAAGAGCAGTTTCAAGAATTATTCAAAACTTTAATATTTTTTCTTGAAAGTGATGAAATGGAATGACACTTGACGGAGATTTAATAATAGATAATAATGATCAGGATTGTCACAAGGGACAAGCCAACTAGCTGAAATAAACAACGCACATGAAATTATTTTTATAAAGTTACTTTATAAAATTTTTTCTTATTGTTAAGATTTTTTCTTTGCTATAAATATATATTTTCTTTTTGCAAAGTAAAGTTATAATTACATTTTTTTCTTGCACTGAAAGAAATATAATTAATGATATTGTATTTTATTTTAAAATTTGGAGTTTGAGTCCTCTATATGTAGGACTCATTTATATTTCTTGTGTGCTCAGCTATAGTTTGCTTCTGTGTACTCTTCCATTTCCTTTATCGAGTTTGTAAAAAATTCTGTCATTTAAGTTTTTAAGTTTAAAGAATTTTTACTTTTTAATCTTTGTTTTTTTTTTGTCTGGACTCTTTTGGTATCAGAGCCATGTAAGACTAAAAGGTTTGAGAGAATTATAATGAATAAGTTTTTATAATAATATTATGCACAAATTCTGAAATAATAATATTATGATAATAATTAGGTTAGAGCTTCAGTGCTTTTATAAACCCTTGACTGATGGTAATTTTATTATAACAGAATATTTCTGGTAGTCATGTTATATTATATGCATTTGTATTATCTTTTTTTAGAATTCTTGAGTTTTCGTTATATTTAGATGTAAGTCTCGCTTATATGTGAGGGACAACAATTATTATATTATGGTGTTTAAACTCAGTAATCATTCAATGATTCTTTTATTAAAATGGTATATAGTTTGGAAACCAGAGGACACAGAGCTACTGACTCGAAGGAGGATGGAATAAGCCTCACTTCTCTGTTATAACAATGCAAGTACTATTCAATACAAAATTGTTTGAATCTTGTTGAAAATATCATAATATTACTTTATTTTGTTACAAAACATAATTATGATAACTCTCATCCATTAGAGTCATCTATTGCTCTCTATATGACTTTATCTTTGAATTGTAATATGAATTATTCTATTCTAACTAGAGTCTCTCCATCAGGCATAATCAATTAATTAAGAATGTTGAAATGGTAGAATACCCTCTAAATGAGGAAGACTTAAATAGACGGTCCATTCTTAAAGTAGATAAATTCTTTATCTACAAAATATGAACCTTTAATTTCAAAGCAAAAACCTTTATTAAGACTGTAAAACTATCGATCAAAATAGATCAGGTTGATTAAACAATTTATCTATTAACAGATGAAAGCCTGTATAGATATATGCGGGATTTTTTAATATATTCATATAGGTCTCTTTCAAATTGCATTCAAACCACTCACCTTAAAAGATTTAAATGCATCATTACTTGCTTGTTTGAGAGATGGTAGATGCCTCAACTGGGCTCAGTCTCTCATGGGTGTCATTGAAACTAGTCTGTGCCATGAGTCAGTTTATTTCAACTCCTTTTCTAATTTAAGTTTATCTTTGACGGACGTCAACCTCTTTGAAGTCGTCAAATAGTTATATGATTATTATTTTCTCCCAGGATTAGAAACCATAGCTTCCGTGTTTAGAATTCACTTTGAATTCTAAATACTTTGAACCATAATGTTAAAAAGGCGGTTCAACCAATTGAAAGAACTACCTTGATTGAAACCAACCTCTTGGCCTCCCATGTTGCCACTAATAGAACTCCTAGATGGAACAAACTAACCTTCCTCGAGTCATGGACTATTCAACCAGGTTGTTCATAATAGATCAGCCGATCACCTTAAAAGATTTAAATGCATCGCTAATTGCTTTTTTGAGAGATGGTAGATGCCTCAACAGGGCTCAGTCTCTCATGGGTGTCATTGAAAATAGTCTATGTCACGAGTCAATTTATTTCAACACCTATTCTAATTTAAGTTTATCTTTGATGGACGTCAACCTGTTTGAGGCCGTCAAACTTCAACTATAGTTACATGATTATTAGTTTCTCCCAGGATCAGAAACAATGGCTTTGGTGTTTATAATTCACTTTCGAATTCTAAATACTCTGAAACATGGCGGTTCAAACAACCTTGATTGAAACCAACCTCTTGACCTCCCATGTTGCCACTGATAGAACTATTAGATGGAACAAGCTAACCTTCCTCGAGTTATGAACTATTCAACTAGCCTTGACTTAAAAGTCAATTATAAATCAAAACATAAATTAGATAATTCAAACATCTGATGGAGTTGTTTAAGTCAGATTTAATCGAAGAAGATTGTTAACTATTTCTAGAACATCAATCCCATCTTAAAGTTTTGTTGGTTCTTCTTCACCTCATGAAGAAGTACCAGTCGAAACATTTCTGATAAATATAAATTAAATTTTTATCTAGTGAGAGAAAATTGTTCTCCCACTCCAACTTCTTCCGAAATGGGTTTTAATTTTTAAATGAATTACGCTTCAGGGAGTAATGCGAGGACATTGAAAGAACACCACTGAAGAATTTTGTCTTAAAATATGCGAGATATATTTCGATGACATACTTAAAAGAAATAAGCATGGGAAATGAGCCATTCTATTTGTCTCTTGGTTCACTCAACATTATACTAATCAAGCTCAACTCGTTATGATTATTAAAAAATGACAAAATAAAGGAGGGGTAACTGAGCATCATATCCTCCCTTGAAAGCTGGCATTAGCAATGATAAATTCGAAAGCCTTGAGCTTACAACATTTGGAAGACTCAATACTAATACTCAAATAATAAAAGAATTCATTACTGTAATAAAACAATTAAATTTTACTAAGAGTACTTTACAAACAATTGTTGAACATATTTTTTAGATTAAAAATAAATTAGATCAACTTTTGAAAAAAATCAGAGGAGCCTAAAACACGAGTTCCTGAAAAAGGAATAACCTTAGAAAAGGGAAAATATACTCTTCCTATAATCAGACATCCTTATATTCAATCTCCACCAAAACTTGATCTCAATAAATATATGACCAAGTAATATAGAATTAGAGAACATCCTGTCTAAATGGAAAGAAAGACCTCTAACAATTGGAAGAAAATTCAAAAAATTCATCCACCAAAAGATGAACTCTTTGACATAAGACTGATGATTTAACTAAAGCTTTTCATAACCTTCAGACTAATGATTCTTTGGAAATTAATAAAATAAATTATCCAAAAAAGTTTTTTGAAAAAAAAAATTATTATAGTCTTCCTCCTTCTATGGATGTTAACTTTGGTGAAACTTCCAACGAACACCAAAGGACATGTGATGCCATAGCTCTATGTGCTTGGAACATAGATGGCGTTAGTGATCATCAAATTCGTGAAGGAATTCAACAAATAATGGTGTATGCTACAATGACACAAGCCAGGCAATATGCCTCTCCTCTGACAGCTATTATGATTGTCAGTAGATTCGCATGCATACTCAAAGGTTGGTGTGATTACTTTTTACTGATAATAAAAAAGAAGTTATTCTAAGTGAAAATGGCTTAGAAGATCCCTCAAAACTAAATGAATAAGCAGTTTTCACCTTAATAACTGCAATTCTTGAACATTTCGCTGAGGATATATCTAACTAAGGAGAAAGAATTAGTCCTCTTTTTCAAGAGTTAAGATGTTTTTCATTCACTCACTTTAGATGATACAAAGACACTTTCTTAGCTAGAGTTGTGATATTATCTGATGTCAGTTTAGTTCATTGGAAACAAAAATTTATTGAAGGATTACCTAATCTGTTTTCAGACAAGGTAAAAAGAAACCTTCAAAACCTATAAACAGGTGGTATTCCACATGACATATTTACATATGGAAATTTAATAAATATCTGTGTCAAAACTGATATTGAGCTTTGTGCTNATTCTCCAACTAGGAGAAAAAATTATCTCTTCCCCTCTCTCTTTTGCTGTGTGTATATAAAAGGTTTGCATCAACTACTATGAAATATGCGTATCCATTAGTGGGAACTTCATACACTTCGTGTGGCCTTCATTATTGTTTGGCTTACTTGCCAGCCGTTAGATCTGACCACGTTTTATTTGCTATCGTTGCCTAGGGAGGAGAATTTACAATCTGCATGTCTTAATTATCAGCCAAACCAAGCATCTAATTTTGGTTTGTAATGTTTGACAGGGAGCTGTAAAAGTCATGGCAAAAGATCTAATTCGGACAAGACACCAAATCACAAAGTTTTATGCACTCAAATCTCAGCTTCAAGGAGTATCTCTGAGAATTCAGGTATTTATTTATTTGTTTTTTTGTTCTTGAAAATTTCAGTTATAAGCATTTGTACTTGCTGTTAGGACTTACTCCACTGCTTTTGATGTAGTTATCGTGTGTTTTTTGGTCTTCTTGTTTTGTTGGAAACCATGTTGCACTGAGACATTTGAAAACTCTTTAGGATCTTGTTGGACATCCCATTTACTGTGTTTAATTTCAATACTTTTCTAGAAGATTTTCTTAGCATTTCTTGAACAGTCATTGGACAAAAGCAGTAACAAAGCGTTATAGACACCTGTTGGGAACAACTTATGGCACGCTAAGTCATATGCAAAATCTTCTTTATTTTAGTAATCTAACATTCTTATTGTTCGTCTTTATCATTTCTTGTTAATATTATTGTTTCTAAACTTGATGTTCACTATTTTTTGGGTATGAAATGATGTTCACAGTTTTATATCTATGATTGCACACCTCTTAGGCTACACCACAAACACATTTACTCACATTGTTCAATTGCATTTTAAAGGTCATTTGATTGCTTGATATTGAAAAACATATTGTATAACTGTGAAGTTTACTAAATTCAATCAATGGTTGTATGTAGTGAGAAATCAATGTTACTTTTAAACTCCAATATCAAAACCCTTCAAATGTAATGATTTTATTGTCACCAATACAAATGCCTGAAAACTAAAGCATCATTTCCAAAAACATTTATTTACATGAATCAAATGAGCCCTTGGAATCTTTATCTGATTTTTCTAATTAGTACCTGTTCTTAATAGCTGTTTCTTGCTAGGACATTATTGCCATACTTAACATTATATTATTATAAGTATGTTACTTCTTTTGACTCATATACTATTACCTTTTTAATATGTATATTGCCATATTCATAAGGTCTGTTGTGTCCTACGTTTGAGGAATTACCATCTAACCTTGCTTGTGTGTTGCTTCTCCTTAATATTCTTATTCATGTTTCTTATGTGTGCGACCTAAATTTTATGCTGCATTTGAACGTCTGTCTCTTGCTTAGTAAATNTCTGCATTTGAACGTCTGTCTCTTGCGTAGTAAATTCGTTGATGCAAGTGTAAGCTTTCTTTGATTTGCACTTTGATGCAACAAATTATTATGGTGAAGCCTGTCATATTTCATTTCTAAATATTTGTAATTTGGCTGGAGTGATCATTTTTTTGGATTTTGGTTTTATGAAATATATTTCTTGTAATTTAGATCTTTGCTCAATATTTTAAATATTGAATAAATGATATTATCCAGGTATATCCCTTGAATAAGACTGGGAATATTTCTTCTTAAAACCAATTGCGAAGCTTAGTTCTTTTAACAATTTCTTACATGATATCTTCATCTTTCTTCCAAGTATGAATTAAGGGCCGTACTTCAGAACCTTTGTGCTGGAGCAGTCATTTGGCTGCATCAATTATATGCTTTTTCTGCTGAATGTTTAACTTAAATTTGTGATGCACTTGTGGGGGTTCTGATTTTGGGCCTCATCACACAAGCATGCACATAAATACACATCTTGTCCGTCTGTGAGCTGTCTAATTGAAGTTGCTGTTATTGATTGTGTGTTTTTTTATGTACTAAAGCTGATTGGTCAAAACCCAGTGTGAACCATGAACTAATAATATTTATTTGTTCTGATGAAAAGCAGCTGATGCAAATTTATGATTTTGTTATAGACCTTGAAGTCAACACAAGCCATGGGTGANTCGTTGTTCTCTAATCGTTATTCTACTTAGAAAAAACTTAATGAGCTTAAGATTGACGAATCTCTTCGTCAAACTGTATTGAAGCTCTTATTAACTAACTTAGAGTTCATTTCATATGAGGAAGTAATTTATGAATCTTTATCTTCTTTATCAGATGATAAAAATCAAAGTATTTCTATTTATTTACCATGACAGATCAACATAATGAAGGTTTTATAACATTTTTTCCTCAAATTGAAGATATTTTTACTAGAAAAAAAATTCTAAAACTTTTTTAAAAAAAAGATAAGAATAATGAAGACATAAGCAACGATTTTCCTATATACTCTTTGAAAGAAGTATATAAGAAAGTTGCTGAAAAACAAAGAGAAGTCACTATTAATGAATTTAAAGGTGAAATTAATTAGTTAAAAATGAAATTAAGATTATTAAAAGTGATAAAAAAAATTAATGAAAGAATAATTGATTTTGAATCAAAATAATATCAACAAGAAAAATAAGAATGAGGAAAATATTCTTTTAGAACTGTTTACTCAGTCAATTCAAAAGCCTATTATGCATAAATGATATATCTCTATTAAATTAATTTTTAATAGAGAATATATCCTATCAAACTTAGCAATTTTGATTGAAAGTGTGCTTATATGAATTGTATTAAAAAACGACTTAATTCTTCAAAATATTTTGAAAAAACTGTTTAGCGGTCAACCCCTGCTAGTGATGACCAAATGCAAATTAAATATAAACTTTCAAATGCAGCTATCTGTAAATTATATATTTTATTATTGCTCTATTTTTACTTGTGAAAAGGGTACTTTCTATTGCAAATAACGTTCATTAAAAAAATTGATCAAAATAACATTGTTTGCACTATTTTTGATAAAAATATTATTGTTTATTTCATTAGTGATCCTCAAGAAGTCATTATTAATGAAATGAATTGTATTAAAAATAAATATTTGCAAGAAGTTATTTTTGAGAAAACTCTACAAACTCAACTTAATTATCAAAATATTCAGTTGAAAATCTCTAAACTGCTAGAAGATTTCCAAAAGAATATTTGTGGAGAAAATCCCATTGCTTTTTGAAATAGAAAAATCTATAGAATTGCCTGCCATATATTGAATGATTTAATGAAATGAATAATAATAATAATAATAATAATAATAATAATAATAATAATAATAATAATAATAATAGCAGTTAATTGAATAGACACGAAGGATAAGAACTCCTTCAGTTAAGACTTAAGAGTCCTATTATTATTAAACCAAATCTTTAACATCACTCTAAAAATATCATTATTTTAATTTAAAAAGTGAAATACACCTTTTTTGTGTGTGTGTGTGTGAGGTGGCATATGATGGTCCCCTCTTCAGCACATTTGAAACTATTAGATGCATGATTTCAAGGTCTTTTAAGATTGTTTGATCACCTGTAAAAAGCATTATAAAAAGTTTCACAATGAATGGCTTAATTGCGTGATAAGAAATTTGTGATTTCAAATGTAGATATTTTCAAATGGTTTGAAATAAAATACATGCATGATGATATTTTGCGCCTACTAGATGCTTTTGATTGGTGAAATACATTAAAAGAGCATATTCCATTGATTTTGTATTTTGATATGCTTGATGAATGGTTAAATTATCATAAAAATTGAGGAAATCTAATCCACATTAAGTCATATATTATAGATGTCAATCAATGTTGTGAACTTGAATTTGGAATTTGTATCAAGTGGAAAAATTGAGAGGAGAATAGTTCTTCTCCAACTAGGAGTAAAAATTATTTCTTGCTCTCTCTCTTTTGCTGTTTGTGTATAAAAGGTTTGCATCAACTACCATGAAATATGCGTATGCATCAGTGGGAACCTCATACACTTCGTGTGGCCTTCATTATTGTTCGGCTTACTTGCCAGCCGTTAGATCTGACCACGTTTTATTTGCTATCGTTGCCTTTTATATGCTTTTCTTTCTTTGTTTTTGCAAGGGAGGAGAATTTACAATCTGCATGTTTTAATTATCAGCCAAATCAAGCATCTAATTTTGGTTTGTAATGTTTGACAGGGAGCTGTAAAAGTCATGGCAAAAGATCTAATTCGGACAAGACACCAAATCACAAAGTTTTATGCACTCAAATCTCAGCTTCAAGGAGTATCTCTGAGAATTCAGGTATTTATTTATTTGTTTTTTTGTTCTTGAAAATTTCAGTTATAAGCATCTGTACTTGCTGTTAGGACTTACTCCACTGCTTTTGATGTAGTTATCATGTGTTTTTTGGTCTTCTTGTCTAGTTGGAAACCATGTTGCACTGAGACATTTGAAAACTTTTTAGGATCTTGTTGGATATCCCATTTACTGTGTTTAATTTCAATACTTTTCTAGAAGATTTTCTTAGCACTTCTTGAACGGTCATTGGACAAAAGCAGTAACAAAGCGTTATAGACACCTGTTGGGAACAACTTATGGCACGCTGAGTCGTATGCAAAATCTTCTTTATTTTAGTAATCTAACATTCTTATTGTTCGTCTTTATCATTTCTTGTTAAGATTATTGTTTTTAAACTTGATGTTCACTATTTGTTGGGTATGAAATGATGTTCACAGTTTTATATCTATGATTGCACACCTCTTAGGCTACCCCACAAACACATTTACTCACATTGTTCAATTGCATTTTAAAGGTCATTTGATTGCTTGATATTGAAAAACATATTGTATAACTGTGAAATTTACTAAATTCAATCAATGGTTGGATGTAGTGAGAAATCAATGTTACTTTTAAACTCCAATATCAAAACCCTTCAAATGTAATGATCTTATTGTCACCAATACTGTTATGGTATGACTCATATACCATATAGGGACAGACGCTGGATTGCGAAGTTACGTGGGTGGGGGTGCGGGGGCAAAGCCCCGCGGTACGGTATAGCGGTAATGCTGTAATTACGTATTGTACTTAGGGTTTATTCGTGAAGTTATAAATAGGTCTGTTAGTAACCCCAGGAGGTATCCCTCTATTCTGTATTCTCTTTTCTGAATAGTGAAAGAACTCGCCGTTCTGCTCTCGAGGACGTAGACATCTTTGTCGAACCTCGTTAAATCTCTGTGTTCTTCTGAATTTGTGTCGATTACTGTTTTTCTTCGTCCTAATTTTCTCAACAAGTGGTATCAGAGCGAAGTTTTAGGGCAGAAATAAGAAAATTTTGGTGCAGGTTCGCTGCAGTTCGGATTCGTCGGAGAGTTCGGTGGAACGCGGATTTTGGTAGAGGAAGATTTTTCAGCATTTTTGCGGTTGTTCCAGCGAGGCAGCGAAGTTCGCGGATAGCATTTCCTCTCGTG
>JXCR01001488.1:94368-113714 GCA_002079205.1 Phalaenopsis hybrid cultivar
CTGCACTACAGAGGATAATGATGGAGTTTGAGCAGCAAAATGAGAGGATGGAGATGGTCTCTGAGGTCATGGGTGATGCAATAGATGATGCTCTTGAAGGAGATGAAGAAGAGGAAGAAACCGAAGAACTTGTCAGCCAAGTCCTTGATGAAATTGGAATTGACATCAATTCCGAGGTACTCATATATATCTATATACATACTCCAAAAATCTGTTATGTTTCTCGATTTGTTTGAACTAATATTAGGTTTTGACATGTATTTCTTTGTCTATGAGCAGCTTGTCAAGGCGCCTACAGCTGCTGTGGCCAAACCAGCAGCAAACACTAAGGTTGCTCAGGCCGAGTCAGCTGCAACTGACGATGGCGGAATTGATAGTGAGCTACAGGCAAGGTTAGATAATTTGAGGAAAATGTAAGTTTGTACATATGTGTAGTACTTGAAATGAGAAACAGAGTGCCGATTCCTTGTATTATTGTCCCATGCACAATGTCTATTCAACCAATACTTAACTTTTTACTGTTTGAATGATTATTAAAAATATTTGTGCGTATATATCCACATGGTTTTGACTTTGGTGTGAACGTTTTTTTGTTTATCTCATTCAGTGATTGTAATCATTTCAAACGTGATTGATGAGAATTTCACTTTTCATTGATTGATGTCTATTACATGTCAAAAAATCAATGAGGTGATTGGATTCACCAAGTGTCTATATTCTTTATCTTTACCATATTATACTCTGCTATGGTATTATATAGGGTAGTAACATGTGATTCATGTGGAAGCTAGTGATTCTGGTGTCGAGCAAACATTACTAAAACAATCTTTACAACTTGAAAATAACAGTGAGTTTGATGAAGTAATGCTAGAAGAGTTGAAAGGGGTGGGAGGATGAGATGCCATTTATCTGAGCGGTGATGGCAGATTTTTTTTTTATAGGTTATGATGGCTTATGAGTGGTTGAGGAGGGCGTCGTCTTAGAAGAAATTAAGAAGAAAAAAATCATGTAGAAGGGATTAGAAGTGCCGATGAGCGATTATTGCGTGCGGACACCGCATGCATCTCTGCATGCGGTGTTCGATCTTGGCCGTAGGTCACGGTGATCTACGGTCAGGATTATTTCCGTTTTTAAAAAAAATATATAAAAAATTTTAGGTGAGGCCCACCGAAATACATCAGGACCGTAGATCAGGTGATTTACGGTCCGGATCGGACACCGCACGCAAGCTGCGTGCGGTGCCCGATCCGTATGGAATAATTTTTCCCGATATATAAGGACCAATTTCTCATTGTCTCTGATTCTTAATTGAGGCCTAACAAAATCCATTGTTATTAGGTAGTCCAATGATTTCAAAATGTACATTGGCATGAAATACACTTTTTTCAAAGCAAGAACAATGTGAGAGCAAACAAGCAATAATGTGCCTTTGACATGTGCATTGTAGGATAACCCAACTACAAAAATAACACTAAAAAGGCAGTAGCAAATGTGCTAATTAGTCTTAGCATTAATTTCTCAAGGAAATTTAATTGTATTGAGTATTGTATTGGCGTTTCTTAAAAGTGGTTTTCCACATCCTATCTTTGCCCCCTTCTAGATTTCAACATTTGTAATTTTTTTTTTTAATGCTTTTTCGTGTTATTATTGTCTTTGGGTTATCATGCAATGCATCTTTTCAAGTCACATTATTGCTGGCTTGTTGTTTCACTGCTCTTTCTTAGAAATAAGTGCAGTTCATGCCAATGTGTATTTGTAGGTCGCTGAACTATTTGATAACTATGGTTGTTGTTCGGACTTAGAAATATGATCAAAGGCAGATTTGGATCTCATATATCTGTACTATAGCATGCATATAATTTAAATATGAATGTGTTGAATCCTGATTTGTCCGGGAACTATACCCAAGGAATAGAGCACAATATGTGTGTGTGACAAAGAGAAGTGCTCAGTAATGAACAGTAATTTAGGAGAAATTGGTGTCTTCCTTGGCTTCTCAAACCTATTTTATTCATAATGACCCCTTATTTATTTGGAAGAGGGTATAATATCTGAAGTTAAATGTTTGTTCTTGTTTTAATGGGGGCATTACATTAGTTTTTGTGATATTTTACATGTATGAACTAATTGTTCATCTGCTTTTTGGCGTGATTGATTAAAAGCTTAATTGACTTCGGGTTGGTACGGTTAGTTTGGTCAGTTATCTGTTATCCAGGCCTAGCCAGGTCGTCTAGACTGCAGGTTGTCCAGGTTGCGAGCCGTCCAAGCTACGAGTCACCTGATTGCCTGCTCCATGGATCATCCTGGCTACGGGGCATTCCTCTGAAAGATTCAATTTGACATATTTTTATCATGCATGATGGAAACCTAATTTGCAAAATTAAAAAATTAAAACGGAGAAAAGATTTTGCAAAATTAAGCAATTGCTTAAGAAAAATTAAGACTACCTCACGAGACATTTCTATTATTAAAAATCCATGCAAAAATAGTCTTCATCATTGTCTCAACTCTCAATCTTATGTTTTACTAGTAGTCTGCAAGAAAAAAAGTTATTAATGGAAGTGCATAAAAAAGGCAAAACCAAAACTTCAAATCTACATGGAGCATGTAGATTTGAAGTTTAATGGATATCTATATCTACAAAAATATAAGTTTAATGTATATCTATATCAAATAATATTGATAAATATTGCTTAATATGTTAAATTATTATTATTATTTTAATTTTATTAAGCTACAGTATATTTACAATAATGCCAACAACCATGGTTCAAGAAATCTCGCCAAAGAGACGCATAAAGAGCAGGAGTCAAAACATGTATTATGCAACTAGCCCTTTATATGGTGTTGTTCAAACCTTATTGTTCAGGAACAGGTTCTATTTAGCTCGTTAAGTAGTCCGTGTTTGATCCTTTCACTAAGCAAATGAGCCAAGCATAAACATTTTCTTTTTCTTTTGCGCTTGATATACAATGATTTATTTGTTGGTGTTCGGTTTTTTTTTACTTGAAATAATTAAATTATAAATTTAATTGACTACAAGACTACAAAGATTTATATTCATTTAAAATTATTAATTAAAAATAGAATAAAATATATTAAAATCTATTTAAATAATTATTTTAATATAAATAATAAAATTTAAATATCACCAGTATCTTTAACCATCTATGGCTGTGTGATTAGGGTTGTCAAAACTGTTCATTGTTCGCAAATAGCTTGTGTTTAGCTAGTTAAGCAAACAAGCCGAACACGTACAAAAACACCTTTTTTACGAGCCGAACACAAACGAGTGTGGGCTCATTTGCTCCCCGACCTTTATCCACTTCCCGTTCATCTTCCTGATTTTTTGGATTAGGCTCTAGTAATAGGAAGGAGTTCCTGTAATATACCACCTAGGACAATGGCTTTCTAAGCTCATGATTCTAGGGTTAATTAACAAGTAAAAGAGAGTTTGACAATTTAAACATAACAATTAATTACTATCTATTAAAGAATAAATTTCAATACATTAGTGCATGAAATTTGAATAATAAAAGAAACATGAGCAAGTGTTATATTAGTATAATTGTTGTCATTTAATTATAAAATTTGAAATATTACTGCATGAGTGGGAGGGTATCATGTATTTTAAGAAAGCCTCAATAGCTTTCAGCCTATGATTATATGGACAAACAATTATAAGCTTGAGTCTTTGTGCTAACATTATTTGCCACCACGTTAGATAAACATTTACATGTCTACATATGACTCATTAGTCATATATTATTTGATAATATTTGAATAAAGGAAAATGGAGACCAAGCCCCTCAAAGCCCTATAATTCTCTGAGGCCATGGTAATAGGCCAACCATTATACAATAGTTTAATATTATGCATTTTATTATAACAAATATAGATATTTCACTTATCACCCTCAAATAGTTAGGAAGTGTATTACCATCGGTATGACCAATAGTATTTGCATGATAAATTGTGAATTTCAAGAATAATTCATGTTTCATTTGGTAGAGGTAATGGGCATAAAAGGTAGATATTGCAATTACATGAATTAATTCAACATATAGAAAATGATGTAGCAATAAATCATGACAGAAATGTTAAGGCCAATATTTATTTTATAATTAACAAAAAAGGAGATAAATTTGCATTTCCATAATAAGAACTAAAATATTAATGACATGAAGGTAACTTATACACATCCAAAAATCTAATAAAAAATCAAGGATAATGCCTCTAATCATAGAAGATACATTTATCCTTTATTAAATAACAATTATTTCTAACAAAATATGAGATATAAATCTCCAATTCTATTAAGGCTTCTACCAAAAATGTGAAATGAAACTCAACTCAAAGGTTCTACAAATAAGAATCATAGTTTAATTTCTAAAATCATATAAAACAATCCAACAAATAATCACAAGGCATATTCCATTCAAGTTTAAGTGAACATATTAAAGGTTATTATTTAATCCTAAACAAGCTAAGTTAAGACATAATTAAGTTAAATACCACTATACAAAAGATTTCTATAATTTTAAAATACTAGTATCAGATGCAGTATGAATAATACCTAAATGTAACTTCAACTAACCTAATCCAACATCAATAAAGAAAATTACAAAGAAAAACAACTCACACATATGAAACCAAATTTATCTTACACATTTGCATGGAGATGGATAATAATTTACAATATTTAGAAAAAATGCAACATAAATAAGAAAAAAAGGCAAATGCTTATAGATGTTGATGGCTCTAGTCAAGTAGAAGAAGAACAACTATGAGGGAGATTATCTCTTGTTAAATAAGTGGATGAAGGGTTTGCTATTGACAACTTATGATCTGACATGGAGAAGATGAGGGCTAATAGCTTGGGTTTTAGGAGAAGAAAGGGAGGACAAAAGAGGGAGGCTTGAAAGCTCTGGAGGATGGTCGGTTGTGATGGAGGGAAGGGCACGTGAAGCCCTTACTCTTGACACCCTTATATAAGGAGCAAAGGCAATAAGATATGAGGGGAAATTTTAAGATTTGCGTGATTGAAGAAGGGGAAGGCATCATCTTCCACAAAAGTGTCATCTTCTTCTCCCACTTAATTTAAATCTTTTAACATTACCAATCAATTCACCATCATCATTGCCACCATCTTCATGATACTCATTATTGTTGTCCTTGTACTATACCCCTATTTATGTCTGCTAATAGAGTCTTTGTGGCAATGCTCATGTTGGATCAACAGAGAACCATCATTTGTTGTAGAAATGATACAAATGAGTCCAAGCCTACCTTTATTTATTATTACTATTTTTTGTTTGGATGGGGTTGGACTCATTGGTATCAATTCTATAGTAGTCAATGTTTCTCAACATATCCAATATGTCAGGCATTTCCATAAAGACTTCATAGGCAGACAACTATAGGAGTATAATACAATGAAATTAACAATGAGCATCATGAAGGTGGAAATGATGATGGTGAAGTAGTTTCTATTATTAAAAGAGTTGAATTGAGTAGGAGGAGTTGTCATTGTTGTAAGTGGTGAGAGATTTTGAGATGGGCTTTTTATGGGTTATGACAGTGTGAGGGGTCGGGGAGGATGTCGTGGAAAAGAAATAATGAAGACAAAAATATAGGTGTGGAAAGAAGAGATAGCAAAGGAATAAGCATTGCAGTTCAATGAATAATCATATTTCTCCAGCTATTAAATGGTAATTTAAGGGTCTAGTTTGTTTGGGATAATTTTTTGTTTGCTTTGAATTTTAGACTACCATCACAACTCTATTTGGTGAGCTGCTTTTATTTTGCTTTTTAAATTTTTTTTTTTGTGTGGAATCAGCTTTTTCAACATGAAATGCCTGTCCGCACAATGGGTAGACGATGCCTCTTTTTGTCACCTCTTTTCTCCTTTATTTCCCATCTATTCTTCTCCAGTAAGCTTGCATCAGCTCCCTTATAAATCCAGCATCTTCCCACCCCCTTTAGTGTCATGCGCTTGAGCTCTGCTTCTTTTTTGCCCTTGACCGTCTCCTTTCCGCCTCTACCAAAGCCACCCTATCGTTGGACGTCTCTTGTGGTTCGTATAAATTGAAACATTTCTTTGGTTTTCAGGTTGAACTGGTTGTTCTCGACCAGTTATTTGCATGGAACAAACTGGTGTATCAGATTCTGGGTTGAATCGGTCAGCTTGGCTGGTCCAGTCTGATTTTGAAAACCATGCATACAAGGATGAATTTGACATTAGTGCATGGGAGCATGTGACTGAGTTGGCATGGGAGCACTCCATTAAGTTACTTAATTGGATGATTAGACTCATCTTCATCGCCTTTATTTTATGTCTTCAATGTTTGAAAATAGGTAAAACACATAAAAGTAAAAAAATTCAACACATGAGAGCACATATGATTTTAAATCTTGAATTCCTAAAAGCATCATCCCTTTTAAAAAAGCATTCCAGTTGTGTCTCTCTTTCAACAGGTATATCTATCATATAATCCGAAGCAAAAGGATACGTTGTTGAACCTGGAACTTGCATGTAAATGTAGAGAGAGAAAAACACATGCAAAAAAAAAATATATTCCACAATGAGGCACCCATTAAAGTGAAAGATGAACATCAATGAACTTGGATGTTAATAATAAATCATTGTCACATTGATCAACACATTTTTGCTAAGTCTATAATTCAACTCAACTTGAAGTCTTAACACCCTTCTGATAAAGAGGAATATGCTAATATGTTGAGAAGAATATACTTGCACAATATCCCTAATCCTGCCACCGAGATCATATTAACACTTATCAAATTTTAGCCCATTGATAGCTATGACATGCATCAAGAAACCAAAGGGTTTCACCTTTGAAAGTAGCCATAAAAAATACCAATATCAGTATCTTTTCTTTAGTAGAATGACATTCACTAACCAATCATTTATGTGAATTGCTTATGGTTTGGTATTGGAGCATCCAATACTAGAGTTATGAAGGCAAAAGAGAAAACAAAGATGAATCAAAGAGAAATCAAAGCATGAATCAAAGAAAGACTTTTGACGTGTTAGCTCTTGAGCAAAGAAGACAGGAAATGAATCTTATCTCGTTTCACTCAAGCATTTTTTTTCTTCATAACTATGGTATTTGAAGATGATCTTGGTGATAACTTAGAGCCACTGTGTACATATATCCTGCTCAACATACTTGTATATTCTTCTTTATCAGAAGGGTGTTACAATTCAAGTTTAGTTGAATTTCGGACTTTGCAGGAAAGATATTGATCAAGGTGGCAATGCATTTTGCTTCATTCTCAACATCTTGGTGCGTCAATGTTCATCTTTTTTGCTTTTTTTATGTGCCTAATGTTGTAATATTATCTTTTGTATATGAAATTCTATCTTACTAAATTTGTATGCAGGTTATAGGTTTAACAACGTACTCTCTTGCTTTGCATTATATGATGGATAACATTATTCAAAGAGTATATATATATTCGAGTTATATTTGTTGGGTGTCAGGTATGTAAGTACATAGGAGTTGAGTGCTATGTATGTAAATCTTCCAATTTTTTGTCATGATATTGTTATTTTGTGATTACATGTCAGACTATATCATGCATGTATTCATGTGAGGGTGGATCTTCAAACTTTTTTTCATGGGGGACACTATAAGAGAACACATATTTTTTGTAGCACAATCTTCTTAATTTCTGTTTTTTGCATGTTTAAATTACACTTTAAAGGCAATTGTTGTCCTAATTTTTTTTTATCAAACAGTGTATTTTTTTTTAAAGAAAGACAACAACATGTGTCTGTTCAGCCCAAATGTGCTAATTCAACTCAGATGGATTCGAACCAGAGATAGAGGGGACTTACGCTGAAGCTGCTCACCAATAGACCACAGTTACACGGTATCAAATAGTGTAACATAAATGTCTAAAAAAAAGTTTCCTAGTCAAGCACAAGTCATCGTTTAATAAAATCAACACCTAATTTATTAATTTTAGGCTTAGTCCAAACTATTTGGGTGGTTTGGCTTTGTAATTCTTTGTTTGGGATTTCCTATATACTATGGTTATTTCATAACACATTTACTAATAATAATTTCAATTTGATTTGATGTGCATAAGCATATCTTAGGATAATTATGGAATAGATGGATCATGGATGTTTATAAAAAAGGTTGTGAAAGCCGGATCAGATATTGAACCGGTAGAAGGAGAGGTTCGATGAAGGTTAAACCTGGGTTGAATCAGAGGTTCAACTGCATCACCTAATAAATCATAAATATATTTAAAAATGACAATACATAAGATTTACATTCCAATCAATTCATATATATTTAAATAACTAACACCTAAAATTCAATTTTAATATATGTTGTTTTATCAATGCATTAAAATGTGTATTTCTCTTTTAAAAATTAAAATAGTGATATGTTTTATGTGATATGGATGATTTTGGTGATATAAATGTTAAAAAATACAATTTAGGTGTTAGATAAATAAATAAATAAAATTGGGCGGTATGTATGTAATTGAATTTCTTTGTAATAATGATATTTTTGATGTGAAATGAGTGATTTGGGTGGTATAAATATAAAAAATATAGAATTTAGGGGTTAGATATGTAAAATACATAAAAATAGGATGGTATGTATGCCAGTGCTTGTGAACCGAACGGAGCCGGAGCTGGTTCGCCGGCTCAGGGTTTGAACCACCAGTTCATTCCTGTTTTTAGCAGTTCTATGTGGCGGGTTTTTTTATGCCAACCGGACCAAACCTATGTTAACGATTCAACCGGTCGATCCGGTTCGACTTTCTAAACTTTCGTTAAAAATGACATTCTTTTTTTTATGTTGGAGTTTTATTTGTTAGGTATTAGATGTGTAAATTCATAGGAGTTGAGTGTCATGTACCTCGGGCACGGCCATGTACCCACACCCGCATGCCATCGCTGCGCTCACGTGCCCTCAGGGTTCGAACTTTTGGCCAAAATGATAACCTCAGTTCTTTCCGAAAGAAATAAACTCAAGGAATCAAGTTGGTTTTGGTCAAAGTAATCCTCAAGACGAGGAAATTGTGAGTTCACCCCAAGAAAATTGAGACTTTGGGTCACTTCAAATTGGTCAATCTTGATGTCTTAAGCTTAATTTGATTATGCTTCGAGTTTGAACCTGATTTGAGCTCATTTTTAAGGTGTAATTATTATCCAAATTATCTTAATTATCATTCAAATAACCGTAGGTTAAAGGAGCATCAAAATGAGTTTAAATCATCTTATTAGACTCTAATTAAGCCCAAGTACAATAATTGAAGCTAACATTTTTGTGACAATATTTTAAGTCTTCTTAGCCCCAATCATATGGCAAAGTTTAATTCTGGCTCTATTCCCACCTTCTTGTAAGGAACAATAATTTTGGTCCATAATATAATAATGAAATGTCGCTTAAGTTAGTTGGATATATAGGGAGATTATTAAAGAGAAAAATTGAAATTGCAGAGCACTTGCAGTTGGTTCTTCTGGCTAAGTCCTGGATACTCATGCCACTTGCAAGAATTTCAAATCAATAACATAATGACATTCCATTTGGCATAATATGACATTAATATAATATCAAGCCCAAAGTTTAAATGGTCAAACTATATAATGTAGGACAAAAACCATATAATTAACCAGCTCAGTGCTTGATTAAAAGGTCAATGACATGTTATATATTAATTTAATATTCATATTTGAAAGCATTTATATATATATATATATATATATATATATATATATAGATACACACACATATATATATCTATATATCTATAGATATATATGTATATGTCTATTAGTGAAAAAGATAATACATTATTAGATGAGAAAGCTCTCACAATAATTTAACTATGCTGCATGGAAGTGGTTTTAATAATGTCCTTGGAAAAAAAATAACTATATAAGATTTGTTATGCATGTGAAGGGCTGTAATCGAGTCGAGTTGAGCCGAGCCAAGGCGAGTATATCATTGTTCGGACTTGTCTTGGTATAATTATAGGCTGTTCATGTTCGGCTTGAGCTTGTGTCGAGCTTCCATACATTATTCAAGCTTGATATGTTTATGTGTTTCAATGTATGAATTTGATTTGTACTTGACTTGTTTATGACAAGTGAATGAGTATTTAAACGAGATAATAAACGTGAGTATTTAAATGTGATAATAAACGAGCAAATAATTTAAATGAGAATCTAGATTTTCATATAAAAAATTTAATAAATAAATTTACAATTCTAATCACAGCCACTAATTTGTCGATTATGAACTCTAAAATCATTGAACTTTACTAATTTACTGCATAATTTTCATTGATAGTACTACACTAGTTCAATTTTTTAAGTGGAAGAACTAAATTGTTCATTAATATTAGAGATAAGCATTTACTTAATCATATTAATAAGAAAATAGTAAAAATAAAACCATCCACATTAATGTTGTTGGTAATTGTAGTGTAATGGTCATAAAAAATGAACTCATTATAAGAAAAATCTTTTATGACACACTCTTTAACTGTAAATATCTGATTCTAAATCACAATTCATTTATTAATAAAATTAATATATAAGTAATAATTAAAGTAAAAATATTATTGATATAATAAAATTTTACTATTAAATTTTATTTAAATAATATACCATATATATAATATGAGTTATTATCGAGCTTAATTTTGAGTATTTAACAAGTTACTTGTTGAATGACAAACGAGTTTTTTCGTGAACGTAAACGAACAAATTCGATTATATTTAAGTTCAGTTCATCAAAGCTTCGAGCTTTTAAAAATTTGTCAAGCTTATTTATTTACTAATTTGAACGAACATGATCAAAAATTTAATCGAGTCAAGCTCAAGTTCTTCATGGAGTGCATAAGTTCATTTACAATACTATGCATGTGAAATCATTTATATATGAAATTTTACGCAAATATTGAGATCATATTTATTTCATATGTAATAAAATATATTTATCAAATCACATTTTAATGAAGTTAATATATATGCTCTTTATCTCCTTTTATAAGCATTTTCATGACACCATGTCAAATATGAGAAGCATGATAAACTTAGAGGATGTCAAATTAACTTTTTACTAAAAACATAATTTCTAGGCTTGCAAATGTAATGCATATGAAGCCCACTAAAATATTAGTTTAATTGAGGTTGATTGCCTCTGGTTAGATCTTCCTATAAAACTTGTCTTGTGCTACACAAGTCTCTCATAGGTACTCAAACCATATAACATTTAAGTTTAGTGAGCCTTAAAGGCTTTTTGGCTCATCATGAAGAAGTTTGTCATATGAGAGAGTTGAGTTTCGCTATATTATAATAAAAAAGCGGATTTAATTATTTTTTTTGCTTAATATGTATGTATATATGTATGTATGTATGCATATATAAATGTATGTGTGTGTGTGTGTACATGAATTTGGTTGTGCTGCGTATCTCGGTCTGTTAGTTGGCATTAATGAGTCATTTGTAATCCCCCTTTGGCGAAGGCCGCTTTATGGAGGGAGGTGCTTGAATATTTAGACACATTAGAGGTGGTTGGGGGCTCATGTAATAGCCTCTGGCCATTTAATTTAATAAAAAGAAAAAAATATGCATGAATTTGGCAGAACTTATATGGAAAGACTAAAAGTCACTGGACATGATCTATAGAAGGGAAAATGCCCCTTTTATTTAAAATTATTTGGGTGGTTAAGCTACTAAATAGGGTTAATATTTGGTAGTAAGGAACTCAATCAAGCACAAAAGAGATAAATTTGATAAACTAAAAATATTTAAAACAACGTAAGAAATTTAAGGAGTTCAATATAACAGCTTTTATTCAGTATTGGGAGAGGGGTGAAATTCCTTAATTTGAATAAAAAGATAAATTCCAAGTAGCTTACAATTTATTTTAGGGGTGATCGCATACAAGACACCCAAAATATTGCTATTTGCAAATCAATTAAGCTCCCTCTTTCATCCATTTTTCAAATTCTCACCCAAATATCAAAGGTCATGATAAAATCCCAACCCATATTTTTCCTTTTATAAAATTCACAATGATTTGATCGCGGCACTCGTAAATGCATTTCATAATTCAAAAAATCAAGAGAACGCTTCATTTGTAAATTATAATGTTTTTTGTGCCCTGTATGTAATTTTCTCTTTATTTTATATATCTTAAAAATCTTAAATTTATAAATGACCAAACTTTTATTATAATATTCATTTTCCTCCACTAAAAACTTGAATAATGAGATATTTATAGACTTCAATCTTGGTGGAAAAGGTTTTGTCAACTAGCTAATTTGGAGGATATATGAGTAATGGGACATGTGTCTAATGGGCAACAACTTCATCATATGGAGAGTATAGGGTTTAGTGTTTGATGGGTTATTGTCCTCAAGATTGATGTTGATTCATTACATGAAGTTATTTTAGGGTTTAGAGAGTCTTTAGGTTGTGCCTAATGGTGCACATGAGAAATGGTCTCATAATATCCTTCAAATAATGAAGCTAGACTATGATAATTATTAAAAGGTTTGGTCAATATATAACTTAGCTTATTGAGGTGATGGCCTTTGAATATATTATTTCAACTTTATAAACTAAATGCCAACAACTCCCTCTACAGCCAATTAGTTGCACTGCATTCGTAAGCCCGCTGGTCGAATCTAGAAAATTCAATTTAGTTGGAGCATCTTCACATGTATACAACTAGGTTTTTTTTCTTGAATTTTTTGTTTTAAATCTCGTGTGTCATCAATTCCGTAAACGAGGAAATTTTTTTATCAATCAATACAGATCTTCCAACATGCAAAAACAAATCGAATAAAAAAATTGCTCTTGCATAATAAAACCAATTTGACAAATGATACTGATAATAAAAATGTAATTGTAGAATATAAGAGATTTATTTGATGCTTCCATCCATAATTCATGCTCATTCAAATTCAATCAAAATGAATTTTTTGTATTCATCGACTTATGTTGAAATGAATCCAACTATATAATCAATCAATAAAAAAAATTATATTACAATGATTTTAAAATCAATTTTACTCATAATAAAACTAAAAATATTTTCCAAAACATTACAAGTAATTTGCTTTTGAACCTTTCAAAGGGGAAATTATTGCATACGGACACCGCATGCATCTCTGCATGCGGTGTCCGATCCTGATCGTAGATCACACTGATCTACGATCAGGATTATTTTCATTTTTTTAAAAAAACAAGAAAAAAAATTTTGGTGGGANCATTTCCATTTTTTAAAAAAAAGAAAAAAAAAATTTAGGTGGGGCCCATCGAAATACATCAAGACCGTAGATCAGGTGATTTACGGTCCGGATCAGACACCGCACGCAAGCTACGTGCGGTGTCTGATCCGTATGGAATAATTTTTCATTTCAAAGACAGAAGGTGGAGAATAAACACAATTAACAACACTCCATCACGAAAAATTATTGCGTGCGGATACTGCACGTAAATTTTGCCCGTTGTTTCCGATCATCCGATCAGGACCGTCAAAAATTTTAGAATGGGATCACTCTAACAAAAAAATAAAAAGATGTATTTCAGTTATCCAGATTAGACACCTCACATAAATTTAGGTGTTAAGTGCTCCTCCATCACCACCCGCATCTCCCCAAACTATGTTGAAGCTAGAAGGGCCTGAGATCGACACACCGGACATGTAGAATGCCACCGGAACCACATATCAATACAGCCCACGTGAAAGCAGTGCCCGCACTCCGGCAAATATCGAACCGCCTCCCCCTCCTCAAACTCCGACAAACACACCGGACATNTAAGCTATGATAATTATTAAAATGCTTGGTCAATATATAACTTAGCCTATTGAGGCGATGGCCTTTGAAAATATTATTTCAACTTTATTAACTAAATGTCAACAACTCCCTCTGCCGCCAATTAGTTTCACCGCATTCGTAAGCCCGCTGATCGAATCTAGAAATTTCAGTTTAGTTGGAGCATCTTCACATGTATGCAACTAATTTTTTTTTCTTGAATTTTTTGTTTTAAATCTCGTGTGTCACCAGTTCTGTAAACCATGAAATTTTTTTATCAATCAATACAAATCTTCCAACATGCAAAAACAAATCGAATAAAAAAATTACTCTTGCATAATATAACCAATTTGACAAATGACACTGATGATAAAAATGTAATTGTAGAATATAAGAGATTTATTAGATGCTTCCATCCATAATTCATCCTCATTCAAATTCAATTAAAACGATTTTTTTGCATTCCTCAACTTATTTTGAAATGAATCCAACTTTATAATCAATCAATTAAAAAAAATTATATTACAATGATTTTAAAATCAATTTTACTGATAATAAAACTAAAAATATTTTTCAAAATATTAGAAGTAATTTACTTTTGAACCTTCCAAAGACAGAAGGCAGAGAATAAACAGAATTAACAACACTCCGTCACAAAAAGTTGTTGCGTGCGGATGCTGCACTTAAATTTTGCCCGCAGTGTCATCAGGACAGTCAAAAATTTTAGAATGGGCTCACTCTAATATAAAAAATAAAAAGATGTATTTCAGTTATCCAGATTGGACAACTCGCACAAATTTAAGTGTCCTACACTGTAAGCGCCGCTCCATCACCACCCACATCTCCCCAAACTATGTTGAAGCTAGAAGGGTCTGAGATCGACAAACCGGACATGTAGAATGCCACCGGAACCACATATCAATACAGCCCACGTGGAAGCAGTGCCCGCACTCCGGCAAATATCGAACCGCCTCCCCCTCCTCAAACTCCGACAAACACACCGGACATGTCGTCTCCTCAAACTCTGTTTCACCGCCGACTAACTTCAGTTTCTTAAAACTTTGTGCAGGAGCAATCAACTGAGCAGTGGACAAGTCGATGGACAGACTCATGTCGGCTTCTGTTGCTACGGCGGTGGCGGTGAACTCCGGCGACATATCACGGCCTTGCCGCTGGCGATAGATTCTGGAGATGCAGTGGTAAATTGTGACCAAAGCGGCGGTTAGAGAAATGCTGATGAGGAGAAGAAAGACGGAGGAGCGAGAGTTGCGTTGTTCTCTGTCCATGAGATGGGAGGAAGAGTTGGAGAAAAAGCTTCCATTGTTTTTCAACAGTGATGAATTTGGAATCATTTAATCGTCCAGGTGCCGTCCGGAGGATTTGTTTATTTATTTTGTTATTTTTATTGCATGGAAATCTGCCGTTTTGTCGATTTGATTATGTGAAGATGAATTGACCTTGGAGCATGCATGAATCTTTAGATTTAATGGATAAAAAAGTATAAAGAAGTGCGATTAAAGAGGGCTCACGAATAGAAGAATAATGATCTACAGATGAAAGACTAAAGATCCATTAATAGAAGACCAAGGGTATGTCACTTAGCAGCATATGGAAAGACATGTCTGACCAGATGCAGCCCCCTTGAACTGGGGTTAGAGGTTGGTTGAACGTAGACCATCTGAACTAAAGAACAAGGCCAATTTAGCCAAACAGAGGTATTGACATGTCTCTCACCACAACCCAACTTAAGAGAAGAATTTAGCATTGTTAGCTATCTCAGATACGCCCTTGAGATTTCTCGCTTGGGGCTGAGAGTTGACCATGGTATAATTGCATAGAGCATCATGAAAGTTCGTCTCTTCAAGCAGTGAGTTATCTATCAGATTATGGTGATTCACTGTCTGCATAGTAGCCTAGCCTTGCTCTGCCGACAAGAGTTCATTTTCCGGGGATTAATAGAAGGCAACTAGACTAGATATTGATCGACAAAGCCAAGTCGATCGATCAAGTATTGCCGGCTTGAAGACCATCAAGAGCCGACCAATAACCCCAATTCAATACAATCGAACAAACATGTTTCTCCAAACCATGACCTACCTGATCTTCGAAGTCCGGGTCATAGGATACCAGAACCACATGACCCATACTCGTGAAATACAAAAATATCATGAAAAGCCCCCAATAAAGCAAGAACAAATATGCAATTTTATATATTGTATCCCCTCCTCTATAAAAAGAATGATCCCTCAAGAATTCAGATTACTCTTCATTATCGTGCACATTCCCCATTGTCTCTATCTTTGTGATTCGCGGGGTATCTATTTACATATCTAATAATGAAGTTTTACATTTTATATCTATATCACCCAAATCTTTCATACCCTATAAAAAATATCATCGTTTTAACTTCTAAAATGTAAAGTGCACGTGTTAATGCACAAATAAAGTATTATGTATGTAAAAAAATCAAATTTTGGTAAAAAAAATGTAAATATTTACAAATTAAACGGTATGTACGGAATTCTTCTGAATTATTAATATGAAATAGAGAAACATTTTGTTTTTTATTACAAGCTTTTGATCTTGTCTAGCTTAACAAAGTACAAAATGTTTGTTTTTGCTTGGAATCAATATATTAAGAGATGCGAAATCCCTGAATATTATATAATATTTTGTTTTGATTATAAGTTTTTGAGTGCTTATTTAAGATAAAAAAATGTGTGTCTCGATGAGACAAATTCAAGTGCAAGTTCATTTCTTTCTAGCAACATTAAAGCACTCAAATATTTAAAAAATACTATGTAATATAAGGTGGTCACTCAACGTCATTCGATGTAAAGCTCACACTCAAAAACTATATATAAAGACGCATGTCATACATGATGGGGACCTAGCTAGACTTGAACTTAAAGCTCAATAGTTTGAATAGCTCTACCCGAGCATCGCCATAAAGTCATTACTCAACTTTTATCTTTCACTTAAACATCACAATCGAGCAACCATTGCCCAACTATGGTCCCCTTAATCATCATCACTTAATTATAGTTTCTAAACAATTATCATATAACCACAATCTTTCAACTCTAGTCTCATAATTGTTGTGACTCTATTATAACCTCTTGGGCAACATCGTTAATTATCATCACCAACTACAATCTCTTGATCATTATTATCCAACTATGATCTTACAATTATCGTTGCCAAATTTTGATTTTTTAATCATTATCACCTAATTATGTTCTCATAATCATTTCCACTCAACTATGATTCATGATTAATGTCTCCCAATTAATATATCCTGACTATACTTTCTGATCATCATGTTTTGACTAAAATCTTGTAACTATCGTAGTCCAACTAAAATCTACCATTCACCACTGTCAAATTATACTCTTCTGACCACCATTGCTCATTTATAGTCCCATGAATAAAATGACCTAACTACAATCTTTCAACCACTATTGTTTAATTGTTGTCTCTTTACAACCATCTCTCAACTATGATCTTTTGACCAACATTAGTTGATTATGATATTCTGAACATCGTCACCTGATTATACTCTCCTAACCATCACCACTTAGCTGCAATTTTTTAACCACCAGCATATGACTATGGTCTCTTGATCAACATTTATTCAAATTAGTAGTGGCATTTAATTTTCAACGATTCGTCTTCAAATTTAATCAAATCAATGGTGACCTTTAATTTTCATAATTTTGTTCTCAAATCTATAGTTTGCCTACGGTCATCTAGAATGCAATATCATGAAGATCTATTAGAGTTCTGGAATGGTGTTGAGTATTTTATGCAAGCAACATCTCTCCTTCTTACTTGTCTTTTAGATGGTAGGTTTCGATGTCCACATATAAAATAAAAGAAATCATACATGGTTAATGTCAACAGAAGTTAAATTGAATTTATATTGTAGAGAATTTTAACCAAATTATTTTTTATTTTCATATGGTGAGTATGAACCACATAGCAATTCTTTGTTGGTGCTTCAACATACTCTACTTCTCCAAATGAGTATGATACTAGTACTTTTGAAGAAATAATGTCTCAAGTATGATAAGAGTTTATTTTTTGCTAGAAAAGTGGAGGTTAAGCAGCGAAACACAAAAGCTCAAACGCTCTATGAACTATTGAATGCCACACAATTACCATTGTGGGAAGGTGTCATGAGCTTTCTTGAATTGTTTGTGGTTGTTAGAATATCAATCATCAAAATTGAATATAATGTCTCAAGAATACTTCATTCAAATTGTTGTCCAATTTAGCATCAAAAATTTAGAGGACTTTTATAAAACCAAAAAAATTGGTGTCCAATTTAGCTTTAATAAAAGAAGAAACATTGTTGTGCCAATACTATAAGGATGATTCAACAGAGACTTAATGTAAATCCTGTGGCACTTCAAGATTCAAATCACATAGCCAAAATAAAAAACTAAATAAAAAGAATAAAATAAAGTTTCATACAATTGTGTCTTCTACTTGTCACTTACTGACTTCCTCAAATACTATGTTTTATGCATACCACATTATCTTAACCTGCAGATCAAGCATTACTTGAGACTAACGTGTAACCAACTTGCATGATATATTTACAGACATGCACGAGTAAAGATAGAGGACTCTCATGATTGAAGGTATGCTTAACATTCTCACATAATAATAATATTCTTATATATTTTTTATTAATTTTGTATGTTATATTAAAAAAATATTAAATTTTATTTTCATTTGAGCTAATTTCAAACTGAATATGAGTTGAACAAGTAACCAACTTCAAATCAAGCTATGCAATGGCTTATAACACAAAATTGTTATAATTTTAAAAATAAAATTTTAGATGTTATGTATGTAAATACATAAAAATTGCATGTAAAATTTTATTTATTTATTTATTTTGTTTTCTTATTAAAATCATTATGTTGTTATTATTGTTTACTTATTATTATATCATTCATATTGTTGACTTGCATATGAATGAATAAGAAAATAAATAGATTGGGGCTTATAATATTTTTATCTGTGAAATTCTCAATAAAATATTAAATTTTGAGTAAATTTTAAATATTTAATATTTTGATAGTGGGTCATTTACATAGCTATCACATAATTCTTATATATTTACATATCTAATATATAAATTATTATATTTAGATATTTTGATATATAGCATTGAATTCTTAAGATCATTTTAAATATATTATATTAGTATTCTTATCATGTATTGATTTATAATATCAAAATATTATAAATAAAATATCAAAATTATAACATTAAATATGTAAATACATAAAAATTACATGATATGTATGTTATTTTTTCTTAAATATTATGTATAGCATTGTTATTACTAGGGTTGTCAATTTGTCTCGTTGTTCGCGAACAGCTTGTGTTTGACTCGTTCGGTTAAGTCTAACGAGCCGAACACGAACAAAAGTTTGTTCGCTCGTGTTCGGCTTGAATTGACTCGAAAATAATTATGTGTGTGTGTGTGTATATATATATATATATAT
>JXCR01001488.1:113945-142952 GCA_002079205.1 Phalaenopsis hybrid cultivar
TAACAAAATATTAATAATAATATATTAATATTAGTATTATATATTTATATAATAATATATATAAGTTTAATAATTAAAATATTTTATCATTTATACTACCTCAATTCTAGACAAAACCGTAAGTCCCTAACCCCCGCCTCCCCATTCTTATTTCCTCTCTCGAACTTTCTCGACTCTCGGGTTCGGCTGCCTCTCCCTCCCGTTTTTCTCTCGAAACCCTTTCGACCTCAACGACCTGGGGCTTGCCGTCTCCGTTCATCTTCTAATATCGGCTTCTATTTTTCTTTGGATAGTACGTCTCGGCTCGATTGCTCGGTATTCTTGCTTGGTCGCTCGATATTATTGCTTGGTCGCTCTTTGGCTACCTAGGTGTTATCTTGGAGTATCTTCTCTCCAATATTTCATATTTATCTTCGGTTCGCCTCTATATTAAATTTTCTTAAATTTCTTTTTGAATTATTTAGATTTTTTTTTGCGAAACCTAACTTCGTGGGTTTTGGCAGAGCAGCTGTGCAGTCTCGTCTATTTTTTTTTTCTTTGGATGAGATTTGATATAAGAATGGTGAGGAATGATGAGCTTGTTCGACATGACAGTTGTGCAGTCTTGCCAATTTCGTTTATATATATGTTTTTTTTTCTGTACGAGATCTGATATAAGAATGGTGAACTTGTTCATAGTTAGAGATATTATTGATGGTTTTGGTATGCATTTTGTTGTTGAAATAAAATGCAGTTTGTAGGGTATCCATCCAAAATTTATAGGAAAGATTTGATTGACGTTTTACATGAAAATTTCTACAAGAATGACAATGGTTGCATTCAGTAGTAAGCATTTATCACTGTTGAGACTCGAGTAAACTGTTATTTTCTTTATGGAATAGTTGAAGTAGGAGAACTAGTTATTTTATCCATGTTTTTGGTAGACTATGGCTAAAGTATATAACCATTTTCTCTTTGATCATCGTTTAGTATCCAAGTCCTATGGTAATATGAATTTTTTATTGGCTTTTCGCATTGTAATATTAATGAAATGTATTTGCAAAGGTCGCATCTATTATAATTTTTTAAATATTGGAGGATTGTTAATTTTTTCCATGTTTCTTAGGAATGGAGCATGGATATAATACCATGTCCTACATTTTGACATAATTCTATCATGTAAAAAGTTTTGGACAACTTTTGTCATGTTGTTGAGAATGTTTATGCGGCTATGCCTTGCTCTCTCTTATAAGATTGTTTCTTCATGTAGTACTAGTGGTAGAGTTCTAAATGATTATAAAAGTTCACTCTCGACAAAGAAAGTGAATGCATTAATATGCTCGTCTAGTTGGATTAGATCTTCCACGAGTCGTTTGAAAACACCTATGGTAATTTCTCTCAAGAACTAGCTTCTATAGTTTATGTAGTTTTTCATCTTAAAACTAATATTTATATATGTTTACTCTCAGCAAGAATTAATGGAAGATGAGCAACTTGATGTGGTTTTACCCGAGTAAATTGAGGGGAGGGAGGAAATGATGTGGTCTAGAATTATCTGTCTGCTACCCCATATTGTTACATTTTATGTCACTTGCTCCATATTATGCCTATGCTTTGAGAGGGTTTTGACGTGGTCTGAATGTATCCAATTGTTACATTTTATGCTCCATATTATGCTTGTGTTTTGTGACGAGACAACAATTTCTGCAAGTGACAATGTTTTTTTAAGTATATTTTTTTATCATACCAAAATTTGTCTAGCATAGAGAAGATACAATGAAAGATGTTTATTCATGTAGATATTTTTTCATTTCAAAGTTACCTAAGATGATTATTCTTACTCTTATTTTTGGAAGACAACACAAGTTTGCAACCATTTTAGAATAAGAATATGAAATGATGCCGTAGATGATTATTCTTACTCTTAATTTTGGAAGACAACACAAGTTTGCAATCATTTTAAGATAAAAATATGAAATGATGTCTTAGATGATTATTCTTACTCTTAATTTTAGAAGGCAACACAAGTTTGTAACCACTTATGCAATTATAGAGATGTTCAAAAATGTTTTTTTCTGTAATGCAATTCTGGAGATGTTCAAAAATGTTTTTTTCTGGAGATGTCTGTCATGCAATTCTAGAGATTAATTCACAAATGTGTTTGCAAGTCTGTCATGCAATTCTGGAGATGTTTAAAAATATTTTTTTTCTGGAGCAATTCTGGGGATTAATTCACAAATGGGTCTGCAAGTCTATCATGCAATTCTTTGTGAGTCTTTTAGATTTTTAGTTTTTTACTAAGATGTTTAAGAAAAGGTTAAAACACAAGCAACTCCTATTATTGCTGCTTATGGCTGAGTGAACTCATGTGCATGATTGTTGACAATGTTGAAAGCTTTCGTTTGAGGGAGAATATGATGCAGTGCATCATAGATCTTTTTTGCCGATATTGTTTTCTCAAAAATCATTTCTTTCTAATTCGATGTTCAGAATTGATTACATTGGTTTATGTGGTATGTTGAAGATAAGACGATTATGAATTAATTTATAATTCTTGCTTAAACATCTTCTCAATTTGTAATTGAATATTATTTTCAGATGAGTAGTGTTGCAGGTAAGTGGCCTGCACTGGGGCAGACTATATACTCATCGTTCAAGAATGCTCTTAATGGATATTTTTATATACAAAAGCAAATTCTCATTTTGCTTTACAGAGTTTAATTTTAATGTTTGTTTCTAATTACAAAAATATGTTTTTGAATGCATTTTAGGTGCTCTGAACTTTAGTTTCTGAGTAAATCAATTTAAGGATAGTGTTCCGGTTGAGGGTCCTTACAAGCCAGCCCATTACATGTATTAGAGAATTTTAATGTGAGGAAACTGAATCTGATGGAACATCTGTTCCATTGGATTTAAAGAAGGAATCGACTTTATAATTATCTTTGTCATGTTATCTTTTATTTATCATTTAAACATTGCTTTAATGTTGTTTTTGATTTGAAGGGGTGAGTCAATGAGTGTGATTTCTGAGAGGAATAATGAGTTTTGTGGGTAGTGAAGGAGGTGGTGTATCGTCCCTGAGTATATTCGGGAGATTTTGTGTTTTTTGTGTAGCCTTTTTCTATATGGGGCTTTTTGAGAAAATTTATCGAACTTATTTTGCAAGCTGCTAATTTTTTTCGAGGTGGGCATTGTAGTGTATCTTTGACTCCGACTGAGAACGGGAAGGGGTATTACAATTTTTGTTTTTTTTGCTTATTATGATCATGTGTAAGGTGTATCTTTGTACTTATTATGATCATCTTGAGCTCTTCTCGGCATGCTACAGATTTTTTGTTTTTTTACGTATGCTGAACTCTCATCAATAGAGATATTCCTCCGCTTTGCCTAATGGTATATATTTCAGAGCTATAGTGTTGTTTATTGTTATAGTGTTGTTTATTGCATAAATTCAATTCAGGTATATATCTTCAGAGCTATAGTGTTGTTTCATCCGCTTTGCCTAAGTGAATATTTCAGGTATATATTTCAGAGCTATAGTGTTGCTTATAGCATAAATTCATTTTGTCTTGTAAAAGAAATGTTCTCCTTTAAGAATTTGAAATGGCCTACACTTTTACCCAACTGGTATAACTTCTCAGGAAGTCAATATTTGAGTTCAGAACATGAGCATGTTTCAAATACGAGCAGAACACGAGCCGAGCCTGAGCCTGAGCCCTAGCCATTACACCTGAAAACATTTAAGATAGGAGTTGCCGTTACTAACGGCGACGGTGGAAGGCAATTCTGAACACGGCTGTTTGACGTCCAAGCTCGCCTGCCGTCTAGACCGTCTCCTTCTTATTCGCGTTTTCTTCCGTCTGGTTCTATCCCCCGATTCGAGCGAACGTAATGAGGAAAGTTTGCGGCTCTGATTACGGCGGCGGAGCATTTCTTCTCTCCGCCATGCATACTATCACTACGGCCTCCGTCCTCGCCGAGGTAACCATCTCGAAGCGATCGCAGTCCTGCTAGGGTTAGGGTTGTCTCTTTTTTCATATACTTGATTTATAAATGCTTTTTCTGGTTTGTCCGATTTGATTTCCTACTGTTCATGATTCGTTTTTATAGTCTGCTAGGGCTTTTCAATTGCTAAATGTGGGAACGATTGACATATGTATGTTATACAGGCTTTTCTTTCTTTAATTTTACTGGATTTTACGGTTAAGTTTGGTTAGGTATTTTGTTTGATTTGTTCATCTGGTTGATAAATTTTGGGGTATTTACGGAATGCAATTGTGAGATTTTTCTGTGGGATGCTTTTCTTGATGGCGGTGGAATTCATAATCCACCAGACGGATAGGCATCAGAGGAGGAGTAGGAGCGTCTCGGGAATAAATCAAATGGACTATCGCAGAGCTCACAAGGAGTGAAAACCTTATGGGCGAATCCCTGTTCGCTCCTCTCTCCATGGAGAACCACGACCCCTCTACCCTTCTTTCCATGGATCCCACTGGAGGTTGCCCTTTTCTGACCGCACCACCTTCTTCGTCCCATGAAGATTTTGACCGTGAGATTATCCAACGTCAAATTGTACTTTATGGCCCACCGGACATTAACCTCCCAGTTTCATCAGATCAATCTTCTTCCCAGTTCGACCACTGCGAATTGCTTGACGTTGGCCTCGGAACCCAGTTCTACGAGGCTGATTCCACTGTCATAATCCCTAAGCCTGGTTCTCGAAAATGTGGAAAGCGAGGAGATGCCATATGGGGTGCCTGGTTTTTCTTCAATTTTTATTTCAAGCCTGTCCTCGCTGAGAAATCCAAAGGAAAGATTTTAAGGGATGGATCTAGTTTCTCTGGATTCGAGAAATCAGACATTCGGCTCGATGTGTTCTTGGTCCAGCATGACATGGAAAACATGTACATGTGGGTATTCAAGGAAAGAGCAGAAATGGCTCTCGGGAAGATGCAGCTGAGGAGCTTCATGAATGGCCACTCTCGTCATGGTGAGCCTGAATTCCCTTTCAATGGTGAAAAAGGTTTTGTACGATCCCACCGGATGCAACGCAAGCAGTACAGGGGCCTTTCTAACCCACAATGTGTTCATGGGATTGAGGTTGTGACTCAACCCAATCTCTCAGTTCTTCCTGAACCTGATTGTAAGAAATGGGCAGAGCTCACTGGAAGAGAGCTTAATTTCTCAATTCCACCAGACGCCAGTGATTATTCATCATGGAGGAATCTTCCCAGCACTGAGTTCGAGCTCCTGAGGCCACTACCTCTGTTAAAACCCATCACTCTCAATCCACATCAGAAGAAACTCCTTAATAGCTCGGGATTGAACTTGTCCGCCCAGCCATCAAATCATTCAACTCCTGTAGGAATAGACCTTTCATCTTCTGGCAGCAAGCGCAAGAAGGATTATTTTTCTCATGGAATGGAAGAAGACTACTGCTCTCCTAGCAATTCTAACTCAGATAGAGCTATAGATATTGAGATGAATGTAGTTGATCCTCCATGGCTGAATGAGTTCACTGGCGTCATGAGACAAGCTTATGGACCTGTTACTGCTGGAAAGACAATATATGAAGACCATGAAGGGTATCTTATAATGGTTAGTTTACCTTTTTCTGACCAACAAAGGGTGAAGGTATCTTGGCGGAACACCCTTACACATGGAATAGTTAAGATACTGTGTTTCAGTACTGCTAGAATGCCTTATATAAAGAGACATGAGAGGACTTTTAAGTTGACAGATCCTTGTCCCGAACATTGCCCTCCTGGAGAATT
This sequence comes from Phalaenopsis hybrid cultivar, assembly GCA_002079205.1. Lineage (NCBI taxonomy): Eukaryota > Viridiplantae > Streptophyta > Magnoliopsida > Asparagales > Orchidaceae > Phalaenopsis > Phalaenopsis hybrid cultivar. The sequence goes on from JXCR01001488.1 coordinate 119,699, forward strand.
TATAAGGGAGATACCTTTAGCTACCCGTATACCTGAAGATGCTAAATTGGAAGCTTATTATGATGAAACTGGAGCTGTTCTTGAGATTATGGTGCCGAAGCATCGTGCCGGGTCCGAAGAACATGAAGTTAGAGTGTCCATGCGCCCGCCACATCTTGTTGATCCGTTAAACTTCTGTTGAGGTTAGAAAGTTGGATAAAGCATGTGTGCGGGTGGCTGATAGGTTTAACTACTGTTATTTACCATATGCTGTTAACAAAATAAAAATTGCTTTATTTGTGAGCTTGATTTATCATACACAAGCTAGATAGGTACTATTTTATTATTTTGGTGCATTGTGTGGGTAAATTTTTTAATTTGATTGTGTTGACTCTTATAGTTATTAATTTATTTTGAAATGGGCATATAAGTTGTTTAGTGTTTACTTTCTAGTAAATCAGATCATCATGTCAGATTTAATTTTTTTCTTTATTTTCTTGCAAGATCAATATTGCTTTTAGAATATATGTATCAATTTTGTGTTGCTTTTGAGTTTAGTAAGCTTCTTTTAACTGGACAAGTGTCTTATGTTAAGAGGTATCTTTTAATTTGGGTGAGTGATCTTTGACAAGTTGTTTTGAGCAAGTGACACTCAGACCCCCGACTTCACCAGCCCTTAGCTGATTCTTTGGGCCTCTTTGTCTTTAGTTTAAATTTTACGTATAGGCATAAATTAGTTTTTGATTCTTTGATTTCTTTGGAGAATGAATAGGAAAAAGAACAAGTTAGTAAAACATGTATCATTATCATTAGTTCTTTGGATTAGCAAAAATGAGAATGGTATAATTGACTGCATGCTTGATTCTTGTGTCGTAGATAATTTCTTCTTTTACTGCTTGAATAATGGTGCTGTTAATTCTTCATTGACTACTTGAATAATGGTGTTGTTGTGACTCCTTTGCTCGCTGGTGATTATGGCTAGACTCGGGCATTGGTGGGCAGAGTTTCGTGTGCGTTCGACTTATTCAGGCTTTGACTGGTCAAAGCAAGCTCGATTCGGGCTTGAACCCGAATTATATTTATAATTTAATAGTCAGGCTTTCCCACTAAATGGGTCGGGCCGGCCAGCTGGTCGCTATGGGCTTTAAAAGAAAATTAAATTTTTATACCAAAAAATAAATAAATAATAAAATTTAACATTTTCTTTTGGATCATTTTGTTGATTTAAAATATCAAAAAATGTAATATGAACGTTTGAAACATGAAAGGACATACAACAAGAATTTTAAATTGTTTTTATATGTACGAATTTTTCTTATACATTTAAGTGAATTTAATAGCAAATGTATACACACAAAATAAGTAGGATCTTAAACTGATAACATTTCAATATGTAAATACAAAGGAGTTGAGTAAAATACCACAAAATAAGATTTTCATTCATACTACTCATCAATTTCTATGTAATTGCATATCTAACACCTGGACTTAGTTTTTTACATATTTTTCATCTTATATATGCATGAAAGTTGTGTTTCATATAAAAAAAATTTAAAAGTTATAATTTTTATGTGATATAAAAGATTTGGTTGATATTAATATAAAAATTAAAATTTATGGCTAGACAAAGAATATAAAGGATGAGGAAATTAATTGTCTCAAAAGCTTGCTTCGCAAAATATATTTATGAGGTTGGGCCAATGGCCAGGCCAGGCTTAGCGCTGGTTGGGCTCATTCGGGCTTTGACTAAGTGAAAACGGGCTCGGATCGGGCTGAGCCTAAAAAAATTTAAATTTTTTGTAGCCAAGCCCGCCCATTCTATGCAGATAGTGAGCCCTTCAGGCAGCCCGCCCAATGCCTAGGTCTGGTATGGCCATCTATAAACATAAAAAAAAATTTACATAAATATCTCAATTCTTTTGTATTTACCTGTCTAACACCTCAAATTTGATAGCATTTTGGTGTTAGAAACTCTTACTTGAAAAGATGTATTTCACTTTTAAAAAATTAATAATAGTGTTATTTTTTATGTGATGTCAAATATTTGAGTGGTATGTATGTAAATTTATAAATTAAACTGTTGGCTGTGTAAATATAGAAGAATTTTGTGATGTGGATGTAAATGCCCCTAAGTATAATCAGATCCATTTCCTTCCTATTATTCAATTTCCTCTTTCTTTGTTGTCACTGTCTTAATTGTTTTGCTACGGTCATGCCACTTCCCTCAAAAAATAGCAGATATTCATAACTGCAAGTTGCACCTAAACATCCTTCTTAAAAAAATAAGCATTGGAGAGAGATGAAGTTAAGAAGTCAAATTGACCTACATAAATGAAAGCAAGAAATTTTGTGTGGAGCGACAAGAGTTGAGCAAGGGAGGATCTTTATCTCAATCTTTATCACCGACCCTTTATAAATGAAAGCAAGAAATTTAGTGTGGAGCGACAAGAGTTGAGCAAGGGAGGATCTTTATCTCAATCTTTATCGCCGACCCTTTATAAATGTGTTCAACAACCTTTTAAAATACTCCCAATGAGTCTGGTGAAGAACTCAAGTGGCTTCAACTTAAGTAACTGTTTCGTAAAGAGGTAGAGGAATGTAACAAAGTGATTACAACTTATGTAACTTACAAGTGGGATCAATGAGTGCTTTGGATCCTCCATTGGTGAGAGCCGAGCAACGGGTTTCCTTGAAAGGTTAGGCTATTCAATCTACTTCAGGAGCTTTAAGTGGGCCACTCCGTCTGGTCTTATAATGCATATGATCTTAAGTGAGCTCATGCAACTCTCTTAAGTTTGGTCTTTGACTCTGATTCTTGGATAAACAATTTGTGGCGGCAACTTGTTGAGGTTCCATTTGATTTTTTTTTTTTTNTGCCTTCAAGAGCTTTAAGTGGGCCACTCCGTGTGGTCTTATAATGCATATGATCTTAAGTGAGCTCATGCAACTCTCTTAAGTTTGGTTTTTGACTCTGATTCTTGGATAAACAATTTGTGGCGGCAACTTGTTGAGGTTCCATTTGATTTTTTTTTTTTTTTTTGAAAACTGTTTTTATTCTTGGCATTTCAGTTAATGTAATTGATATGATTTGAATAAGGTGTCTTGGAGGTAACATTGGGGAGCAGGCTGGCAGAATTAGTTGTAGTCTCTTAAGAACTAAAGAACATATTCAAGGGGCTCACAACACCACTTTCCCAATATCTTGGTGGCTGAGGTTGCAGAACTATGACCTTTCCTATCTTCTATGAACGAAAATATACACACTTTTTTAATGATCAATTATTTTATTTTTGGGACCTATCATTGGGGATGCACAAGAGTGTGCAAATTATAGATGAATTAAGTTGATGTGTCATAGTTTGAAATTATGGGAGAGAGTAATTGAACATAGGTTAAGTCATGATACAATGATTTTTTTGAATATGTTTGGATTTTTGTCGAGCAGGTCTACTATGGAAGCTATACATTTATTGAGAAATTTGATGGAGAAGTACATAAAGATTAAGGAGAATCTACATATGGTTTTTATTGATTNAGTTGGCAGAATTAGTTGTAGTCTCTTAAGAACTAAAGAAAATATTCAAGGGGCTCACAACACCACTTTCCCAATTTCTTGGGGGCTGAGGTTGCAGAACTATGATCTTTCCTATCTTCTATCAACGAAAATATACACACTTTTTTAATGATCAATTATTTTATTTTTGGGACCTATCATTGTGGATGCACAAGAGTGTGCAAATTATAGATGAATTAAGTTGATGTGTCATACTTTGAAATTATGGGAGAGAGTAATTGAACATACGTTAAGTCATGATACAATGATTTCTTATAATCAATTTGAATTTATGTCGAGCGGGTCTACCATGGAAGCTCTACATTTATTGAGAAATTTGATGGAGAAGTACATAAAGATTAAGGAGAATCTACATATGGTTTTTATTGATTTAGAAAAAGCTTACGATAAAATTTCAAGAGAAGTCCTTTGGAGAGTTCTAGAGAAAAAAATTTAATTTGATTTATATTCAAGTCAATAAAGATATGTATAATAGAGTTGTTACTTGTGTTCGAATAGGAGGATTCACAAACTATTTTTCTCTTTCAGTGAGATTAAATCAAGTATAGGCTTTAGGCCCATATCTTTTTGCTTTAGTTATGAATGCTCCTACTGGACATTTACAAGAGGATGTTACCTTAGTGTATACTTTTTGCTTATGATCTCCTTCTTGTGGACAAGACTAAAGAAAGAGTTTGGGATAAACTTAATTATCGAGGTCTACATTGGAGTCTAATGGCCTTTTTCGTTTGAGTATGTCTAAACTGAATACATGGAATGTAATTTTAGTGATGGTAGCTTTAGTGGCAGAGTTGTAACTATGGGTGATCGAATCATTAAAAGGTATGAACGTTATAGATATCACGAGTATATTGCTCAATGTAACAGTGATATAGATGGGGATGTTATTAGTAGAATTCAAGTTGGTTGGTTGAAGTGGAGGAATGTAACAGGCCTATTGTGTGATAAAAATGTATTTCTTGGACTGAAAGGAAGATTTTATAAGATGGTGGTTAGACCTGCAATGCTCTCGTGCGCATAATGTTGGCCTTTAAAAAGAAGCATAAAACAAAGAAGTGTTGCTAAGATGAGAATGCTTAGGTGGATGAGTGGCTTGACACTTAGAGACAAATTGTGAAATGAATATATTCGTGATAGGGTTGGAGTAGCTCCAGTGGCCGACAAGATTAGAGAGAGTTGTCCATAGTGATTTTCACACTCCTAAGGGAACTTCCATTAAAATTATTTATTTCACTTTTATCCTACGCATTTTAAGTTTAATGAAGTTACGGACCTTCTAAAGAACTCGTCCCATATTAGCAAGTATCGGGCTACTTTGGTTATAAGTATCTATCAATTTATTATTAGGGAAAAAAAATGTTTCTTCTATCTTCAACTAATTGTTATATGACTTTAGCTTTCTTTAATGTGAGTATGAGACATTTTCAAGGCCAGTCAATTGTCTGTGTGTCTCATGTTGGAGAGTAAGTCAACGAGTTGATTCTTTTCTTTTAGGATTTGCTTGATCTAGAAATATTCAAGTTGGTTTTTTTTTAACTTTAAAGTCTCTCCTTGAACTTCATGTTGCCCATTGACTTGGTTTATTGTGAGATACAAGTATGGGAATACACTTAAATGTTTCACTCCATTTATAGTGATAAATGTTAGTTCCACAGTCAAGGTCTTTAATTGAAACTTGTGAGTTGGCTAAAACCAATTCTAACAATATTAACAATGACAACAACAACAAGCCTTTATCCTACCAAGTGGGGTCAGTTGCATGAATCATTTTCCTCCATTTTGTCCTACTGAGTACCATATTTTCATTTAATTCTAATAAATTAGGATCATTTTTTATATAATATGTTAGTCTTTTTAGGGTTTCCTCTACCTTTCTTAACATAAGTCAAATCTAAAATATCTACTCTCTTAACTAGGGTCATTAAATGGTCGACAATTAATTTGACCAAACCATCTAAAATGACTCTTTCTAGTCTTGTCTGCTACTGGAGCTACTCGAACCCTCTCAAAGGTATATTCCTTTCGCATTTTTTTTCTAAATATAAAGCCACTCTCATCCACCTTAGTGTTCTCATCTCAACAACACTTAAACTTAATTTTATGCTTTTCTTTTACAGATCAACATATGATAGTAAAATTTTAAGTGAGCTTTTCAGGATCCTTCTTCCTCTGACTCTTTGTATTCTCGAGTTGAGACCAATATACAAGGTTCAATTGATCTTCTTCATTCGTCGCTTCGTTTTCTAACTTTTGTGAGAGTGAAGTCCACTAGGAACTTAGGGAATAATTTAACCTTGATGGTTGGCTGTGTTGTGTAAATAATCTAGGACTTGCTCAACTCCATAGCTCATATTAATAACCTTCCTGAATGGTTAAATTCACCAAGTACAATCTTGAGAGAATTGTGTGTGACGACTTGGATCAAGTGCACCTAGAAGTAGGCATGAAGTTGTCTGGTTGCGATCATTAGTTCCCAGGCTAGACTATTCATTATAGGATGTCTTAACTTGGCTTTTCAAAGAGTGATGCTCACATTTTAAATTAAACTCTAGTTCCTTTGTCCCTCTCTTCTTGAACTTCTTCGATGGAGCTTATAGCATTTTGCTTACCCTACGGTACAAGAGTACTTCCTCCCCAGATTATGAACTTTGCGATAATGAAAATGAAGAGTAGCAACTTTTGTTGTCTGAAATGACCTCACATTCCTTATTCCATGCAAAATATTTGCTACCCTTAAGATCTTGTAAAATGCATTTTCTATCCCTTAGCATTAAGATGAAGCGATTAAGCTAGCTATTCACCTGATAAGACATTACACATTCTTAGTTGTTCTAATAGAATTCATTTTAAGTATTCTTACCTATCCCTTAACTTTAAGATGAAATGATTAAGCCGAGCTACACATTACACATCCTTGGTTGTTCTATGAGAAGTCATTTTAAGAATTATTTACTTGATCTAGATTAACTTGTATATCTTTAGGGATAATGAAAAATCCCAAGAACTTTTTTTATCTAGTTCTAACGATGCACTTCATAGTTTGGAGTAGCATGTTATATTTCGTTAATCTAGTAAAGGTTTACTTCAGATTCAACATGTGGGCAACCATCATTTGGGCATACTAATTTCAGGTTGATAAAATCAACACAATCCTCCATTTGTCACTTATCTTTTGTACTATTACCACGTTGAAAATCTAACCAGGCTTTTGTACCTCAAAAAAACTGACTAAAAGGAGCTTCTCAATTTCTCACCTGATAAGCTCAACAAGTATGATCTTTTACCTGATTTTTATGAAACCCCTCTTCATATTCACAACCGTTGGAGGCAATATTCATTTATATTTGTGATATCTCTACAATTATTTAGGTTAATACTTTGCTATTATCTCAAAAGGTTTGAATCAATTTTTTTCTATTTATGAGGCTAAAAGTGGTGCTTCAAAGGTTTTGTATCGACACTCTCCTAATGCTAGTGAGTTTTTTTATATATAAATTTAGCAAATTTGAGTCTCGTTCCTTTATCAACTTTCAACTGCAATACTTCCTCCTATACATTTTTTGACAACCTTCAGATAATAAGCGCTTCATTAAGTTTTCTCTTACTATTATTTCTTCCTTGGAAGCTTTATGACGAAATGTTAAATAGGGACCACTACTTCAAAAGTATTTAGGAGTGGTTATCCAAAAATTACATTGTAGGTGGTGGGCATGGATAGTATGATGAAGTCAAATATAACTGTGCAATGGCACTCCCCCTCTCCCTAGGTGATAGATAGAGTGAACATGTCTTTAATAACCCTCTTCTCCAAAAAAATTCAAAAAGTGATCCCATAGTTAATGCCGCTGGACAACTCCAAGATTCATTTTCTGAACATTCTTTTGAAAATGATATAAATGAAATTGAAATTGAAAGTATTCCTATAAGCCAATCTATTTACTTTGTTGAAGCTGGATGGCATGACTTGTGTAAAGTGCTCTAAACGTGATTGTTAAGTATACCTATCTCGACCGTAATGGTTTGAGGCTTTACATACTAAATCTCCTTTTCTCTTGCTCCTCTGAGAATGGCTAGCACCACGTCAGTGATGTGGATTGCTTTGGTCGGCACTAGCTCATTCATTCGTTGTTCCATAGGCACTTTGCCTAATCTTCTACCAAAGCCGGACATGACGAATTCCTTCAACTTTCTTACAAATAAGTCATCTGTCTTTCATCCATTTTTCAAATTCTCACTCAAATATCAAAAATCATGGTAAAACCCAAACCCATTTTTTTTAAATTTTTATTAAATTCCAATAATTTGATTGTGGCACGTAAAAAATACATCAATTATGTTGTTCAAAAAAAAAAAAAATCACCTAGGTGATTAATTTATAAATACCAAATTTCCGGCTGGTTTGTATGTAATTATCACTAAATATAAATATAAAGGCATGCAAGAATAACTTTTCGGTTGCATCATGAGCATTTGCTCCTCATCTATTCATCCGAGCTATAAAATATTATCTTTATCACCCAAAAGAAAAAAAAAATCTTAAATGTTCATAAAAAGGGCAACCAAATGAATCAGCTCAGATTGTCCCACAAGAGTATTGTCACCGATTGATGAGGTCACCAAAATGAAATAATTGAACCAAGTGGAACCCATAATTCACGTACATTCTCTTCTAGCGCCATTGTCTTTTGCATGTGGACCTTTCAATCACAATAGACTGTTGGTTTTATTGAACTGTAATGTTGTGCTCAATTTTTCTTTTTCTTTTCAATCTTTAGAACTTTATTTTGGGGAGGATTTACATGCATTCCACTCTACTCCTATGTATTTACATATCTAACCCCCACACCCAAACTTTAATATTTACATGCATGTCATTTTATTTATGCATGAAAATATGATGTGATTACGTGGTTTTTAGTGGTATAAATGTTAAAAAGCAAAGTTTTGGCGATAGATATGTAAATACATAAGAATTAGGTGGTGTGTATATGATAAATGCCCCATTTTTCTTACAAATACAAAAAGGGTGATTTACTTACACACCACCCACTTCTTATATATTTACACTTGTAAAATCAAAATTTTGATTTTTTTTTTTTTTTAACTTTCATATCACATCAAAAATATTATCATTTTAACTAATAAAAAGGAAAATATGCATTTTCATACATAAGTAACATGCATACCTATAAAAATTGAATTGTAGTATTAGATATGTAAATATATGAAAATCTTCCTATAAAATTTCCATCAAAGTATTAGATTTGTGTATTCTAATTTTGTCAGATTTTGGTGAATTTGAATCTCATCGGAAATGCTTTTTTAATATATTCTAAATTTCTTTAAAATTTTTATTTATTTATTTTATTTGAAATCATATATATATATATAAGCTCTTTATTTGCTGTACACCAATATAATGCAACAAACGTAGCATGCAATTATTTAATTTGTTTTTATCTCGATGAAGTCTGAAGAATGCCTGGGCATTTTTGGCCAACGCGGCTACGCGTGTTTGACTGTTTAAGCACTGCTCATTTACGGCATCATCGTCGGCAAGTAAAGAAAAGAAGCATTTACATGCATACCACCCAGTTCCCCATCTATTTGCATATCTAACATCTAAACTTTTCTTTTCACATTTGGCATATATGTAAAGGTTGAAGTTTATGAGTTAGTTTACATAAAGGTGTTGCAAAGAGAACGTGAGGCCCACCAAGTCTGATGTCTAGCCACTAGCCGAACGAGCCAAGTCAACTATGTCGAAGCCGATCGAGTCTAAATGTTTGTAAGAAAACAATTAAGTGATTTAGATAAAAGATATTCATCCGAAATGAATCTGAAGGGTGTTTGGAAGGACAACTACAGGAACATCAACTTGCTGCAATAATCTATCCTGCAGTGGAGCCGACCCAATGGAAGAGTCATTTTCACAAAGTATCTTCAACCATCTAGCAAATGCCTAATATTTATTGCGAGGGATTGAAGATAGACGATCAGGTTGGGTTAGCCGACCGAGCTAACTCAATCGAGCTAAGCTAACTAAGCTTACTTGGTCGAATCAGAATACAACGGGACAATGAGCCATCGCTTATAAAATACCGGTAATATGCCAATATAGTCCCTCTTTAAATAAACGTAAAAATGTATTATCACTATTATACTAAATCATCTAAAAATAGAGGTGGCACTTAATGAAGAGGGTAATATGACTTTACTCTATATTTTTACTCTCCTCTCATGTTTTATTCCTTGGGCGTGAAATAAAGACAAATTTGGATTCAACATCCTAAATGATGTGATGGGTTTGAATCGTGCCACAAATAAGAAGATGAGCAATCCAATGAGAAGAACCTCACACCAGGGAGATTAACAACAACATTGAGTGCAATAAAAAAATTCACTGGAGGATCAAATGATGGAAATGATCAAACATGTGCTAACTAGACAGAGGGATCCACCACCTCAACATGACCACCGACTCTGAACGATAGAAGAGCCCCCTAATGTTGGAGAGTAGGGACTACACCAAGTACCTTGATAGTGTTAGGTTAACACAACAACTGATTCGTGCATACTGAAGCGCCACATCAGTCGTAGAATAAACTCTCTCGACAAATTTTCGACGTCAAACCACCAGAATAATTCAAAATCCAGACACTTGAATCTTATAAAAGATGGATGGACCTGATGATACACCAAAATAATATGTAGTTTTAAGTATATATTTTATGCTTATTTTTTGTAATATTGCATTTTAAAAAAGGATATTTTTATGTTTTTTGTTGCAGGTATATCAATTCTAGGTATTTGAAGCAAAAGTAGCAAAAAAGACGAACTTTGGAGCCAAAACAGTGAATTTTTGGATTCTGACGCAAGATAGATTGGTGTCAGATGTGTCAAAACCTAGAACAACGTGGTCTTCAGCAAACAGGCGCAAGATGCACCAGATTGACGGCAGATGCGTCATTTGACAGAGAGCTGGCACAAGATGCGCCAGATACGGTTTTTTGCGGATTAAGTCTGTTTGGAACGAATTTTGTGCAAATTTTCAAAGGAAAACTTGTTTTAAACACCCCTTGGAGTGATTCAATGTATTTAGACACTTTGGAGGGTTATTTTATGAAGGGAAATGTCTCTTAGATCAATGGACATGACTTTTGAATTCAAAAGAGTTGACTTTTGGATAGAATTTTGGAGGGAATTTTGAATTCTTTTTGGAAGGAGACAGTCTTTTATAAAATAGGGGGAAGTCTAGGGCTTAAGGGGTTTTAGTGTGGCGTGTAAAGGGGGGCGAAAAGAAGAGATAAAGAGAGAGACAAGTCAAGGGCTTGGAGATTTTCTTTAAGGATTGTAAGAGGAGAGAGAATGTGAAAGATTTCTTCTTTATTCCCCTGCTAAGAGAGAATTGAGAGTGCTTGTAAAGAGAAAAATGCTTGAAGCGAACTTCTAGGGATTTACTTGGGAATGATCGTGAGATAAGTTGTGTCTTTTATTTCTTTTGTTTTGTAAATTTATTTTTATATATAAAATCTGTGTTTTATCGTATCATTCTCATGAATTCTGAGTAGTCTTATTTATCATTCTCTCTACTTTGAGATATGGTTTTGTGAAGAATTGATTTTGTTTTATATGATTTTAAATGTCAATAAATTGTGATGATTTGAATTTCAATCTTCATTTACTTTTCGATTTACTAAATTGAAATGTTAAAATTTGTAAGAAACATATATTCTGAAAGGGCTATGATTTATATAATATGGAGAAAATCACATTTAATTTCATGGGAGAGTATGTCATCAATGAAATTGGGTGCAAATAAATAGAGAAATATAATTTGTTGGATGCAGAATTGGAGATTTTAAGATGACAGATTGAAATCCTCAATTTGGTCTAGTTGATTGGAAACTGATGTGAGATTGTTAGCTCTTAGATGAGGGAGCAGTGGGAGCTCTGGAGTAGCAGCTGGTATCCTCCCAGCCTAACAACAGAATTATGGATCAAACTCTGGATTAGTCAATGTTCTTTATGCACTCGGAAGAGAGTAAATAATAAGATTGCTCCTATTTGACACAAAACAACGTTTATATATATTTTGAATTGATTTTAATTTCTTCACAATTCATATACTCATTGTAAAGGGGAATGATGTTTTCTTAAATTTGAACTTTTCGTCACAAAAACTTTGTTAGTTTTCGTAAGTTTACTTTTGAAAGTTTAGAATCTAGTTTAGTTAATTTTGTCTTTCAACTGCATTTTAATTATCATTTACTCTAGTATTTAATATTCAAATTTTGCACTTTACTTTTTGTAGTTTTAAAAAATTGTAGTATACATTATAATCTTAAGAATTTACTTATAGGCATTTTCAACTTCCCTATGGGATCAATATCTAGGACTCCATTAGAGTCCTTTATTATTTGAGTGATATGTATACTTGTGTTATTTTTATAGGGAATTTGACAGTTTAAAGATTTTTAAAAGATAAAGCTTTCACTGAAGTTATTTTTGTTGGTATTAATTTGCATATTTGATATTGTATCTGTCGTGTGTATTTTGTAATATTGAAAATATTTGCAAAATTAATACACTAAATTCACCCGCATCACTTGACTGCTCTCATTGCTTCTTTTAAGTCAATTGTATGTCTTCTCAAGATCAATGACACGTTGGGATGTTGCTTTTTTCACCACATCGAGGGACTCAACCCTCAAGTGGTTCATTGGATTACCGTCAGGAGTAATCACGTCGTTTATAGATGTTTAGCGAATATTTGTTGCATTGTTCACTAGTGCTCAGAAACCCCGTAAGAGCTCGCATGCTCTACTACAGCTTTGCTAAGGATAGAGAGAAATCATGTGTAACTTTGTTATCTGTTTTCAAAAGTAGATGTTGGAAGTCAGAATGTAGAGCCTACAACCCTTGCCCAAGGACTGAAAGAAGTACATTTTTGTTATGCGCTGAGATTACAACGCCTGAAGACACTAATCAAGTTGTTGGAACTACCCAACCACCACAATCTCACAAAATAAAACAACCACCACCACTAACCCCACACCCGTGCTTCATTTAAAATCGAACAAACTAATCGTCACCCGCCAATGAGAACCGCTCATAAAGAATTTTTAACACTGAGACATAATCATCACCCTCTTACCAGAGCACACTTTGAAGAATCACAACCACCACAGATTACCGGGTGGCTGACCAACTCATCATCGAGAAGGTCAAACTCGATACCCCAAACAACGATCTGCTCGACATGTCAAGTGACTACCTCTTACTTACGAGATCTCCAAGCTGACTCTTCTAAGATTCTCAATGGTTGAAATAGTGGAGGCCATTTGAAACAAGGACTATTTCATGAATGTAGCTCCAATGAAAGATGGAGCTTATCTTTGGGACCCGAAAAGGTATTGTGCTTATAATCACGACCACAATTATGAAACTAAATAGTGCTAACGCCTCCAAAGCTTGATCATAGATTTAATCAAAGCTGGGAAACTGAAAAAGTTTGTAGCCCAAATAGCAACCACCCAACAACAAGGAAAAGCTCATGTCAAAGAATTTACAAGTGATTTGACCTGGCCCACATGATACACTTAGTCAGCATAGTACCTGTCATCTTCAGAGAGGATGCAAGAAGTCAACCCGTCGAGTCAACTTGAAGAGATATTGGATGGGCGAATTGTGTGAAGCTGCCCTGGCACTGCAACGCAGCTGACACCCTCCCATATCATTTATAGATGAAAACTTGCCCCTCAAAAGCAAACCTTGCAATAATGTTATTGTCATCACCGCCTTGATCACTAATTTTCATGTTTGTAGTATACTCATCGACACCGAAAGCTCGGTGAACTTCATCTTCAAGCCGATGTTCGACAAGATGGGTTAGAACACCTTCCATATTTTGGCCACAGTCGAGCCACTCTATGGATTCTATTGAAAAAGGAAAAAAGTGTTGAGAACCCTCGCCCTGCCAATCATCGACAAAGAAAATGAGAAATAATTCACCAACATGATGGATTTCCTCATAGTCGACTTTTTGCCTACATACAATATTATCTTTGGTCGCCGCTTACTCAACTCCTTTTGAATCATTGCAAGGGAGAGTTCACCAAGAACCTCTAGAACTTGACATCCATTGAGGTGAATTTTTCTTATTATGTGATGCTTGTGATACAAGTCATAGGGATGAGTTGATCAGAACTCTCCAAAGTCATAGAGAAGTCTTTGCATGGTCAACCACCGAGATGCCAAGGTGTCGATCGACGTCACCTATCATCAGTAAAACATCAATCCAACCATCTGATCCATGAAACAAAAAATGAGGACTTCTACTCACGACAACCGAGACGACCTGAGAGGAGGTGAAGAAGCTAACATAAGTCAGCTACATCCGAGAATACTTGGGATGAGTATCCAATATAATGGTCCATGAGGTGAACGTCAAATGGTAGATGTGCGTTGACTTTACCAACCTAATGTGTTTTGACCTAGAGATAGATATCCCTTGCTAAGGATGGATGTACTCGTAGACGCAGCAGTCGGCCTTTCAGTGATGAGTCTTCTCGATTCTTTCTCTAGCTACCACCAAATTAAGATGCGCTTGGCCCACCCTGAAAAGTCGGCATTTATTACCAACAAGGAAGTGTATCGAGCATTTTAAGTGTCTTATTGTTATTGAAATTGTGTGATGTTGGGCTCGTTGGATTTGTCTTGTCAAGACTCTCAATTTGATTATAAGCATGTCAAATTTAGACTTAATTTGATCTTCTAATTAGGTACTGAAAGCTTCCAAAAGTGGTTTAATTAGTTAATTTGAGCATAATTTGATTTGAATTGGGCCAACTTTAGTATCATTGTGTTCTTCTCATTGAGTCGGTTAGTTTGACTGTAAGTTTGTTCATTACTCAAAACTTATCTTAAGACTTATGTCATGCCTTGAGATTCGTGCTGCATAATAAAAATTTGTTGGTTGTTTCAGTAGTATGTATGTAAATGCCCTTATAATAGTTATTTTTACATGAGTAATATAGCTTCACAAAAGATTAGAGGTTTGATTTTGTGAAGTTACTGGCGGTGCAGCTATGTCATTGACATAATTTTTAAGTGTGCATCCAGTTTGAAGAATAATCAGATGTAGAACATTGTCACATGTTATTATACTCTGTAAGGTATATACAAGAATTCTCTATTGTTGCAGAATATTGATCCTCTATAGGTGTTGATGCCCTTATGATCTAGATGGCTGCAGTTGTTGTCTCAAAATTGAATAGGCTTAATAGATTTTATATGTTGCATAATGTAATTTCACATGTTTATATGTTGGATTCAACAATTATGGTGATAGCTTAAAAAAATAAGAATGTTGCTAGGTAAATAATGTCAAATGGTAAGAAAATATGAGTTGTCATAAAAAAATTAGTACTAATCACTTTGGAACTCAATAAAATAGTATGTTAGCCTCCATTTAAGACTTTGTAATAGCCATCATTTATGACTTTGTGTTAATCACTAATTTTAAATTTTTAAAATAAAATATTATCTAGAATAATTAATAAAGTTAAACTCTATACTAAATAGATACATATCATGAAAATGCATGTATTGAATATTTTTACGGTGTCGTTGATAAGATATATTATCTCCTAATCTATATCAACTCTTATGCATCGTGGTTGCATAGCAATTGAAGGACTTTGCGAGCTTGCTGCTCTCTATCATGAATCTATGCAAGAGCAATGAATATTTCGTGTTTAATTATGCCAAACCTTTGTTTATAATTATCTTTTAAATTGATAAAAGGGCTATTGCACCTATTAATATTATTTGATTTATTAGCAATTTTTTATCTAATTTTTCAGTGCTATTGTTATCATAATAGCTATGATGTACAATTAGAACATAATGGCTACAAAATCAACTTTGAATAATTGGGATTAAGTTAAAAAGATAATAAATTGAAGATGTTGTTTGTATATGGATTCAATCCCAATCATCTAAAGTGGAATGAATGATTAGAATACTCCAACCAAGTTTCTACACTTATCATAATAATGTAGGAGAATTTGCACCCAAGATAGAAAAAAGGACCATTTTTGTTGATTGTGAAGACCTCAACTAGCTTTCACTTATAAATAAAAATAGGAATTTATTTAAATTAAATATAAATAATTAGAATAGCAATAATGATGGCTATGATTATGTTGTGACAATAACTATTTAAATTAATTTTTAATCATTTGAAGCTACTATTATTATTATTATTATATATAGATATATATGTATGTATGTATATATGAAAATATATATTTTACTCAAAAATATTTAATATTAATGATGTTTTTTATGTGATATAATTAAATATTTAGATGTTACATAAATAAGGAAGATTTATATACATAGTACCAATTCTTATGTATTTACATATATCTAACACCTAAATTTCAATTTTTACATTTATGTCACGTTATCTATGCAAGAAAAGGTATACTTCGCTTTTTAAAAGTTAAGTGGTATTTTTACGTGATAAGAAAGATTTGAGTGGTATAAATGCAAAAAATCAACAGTTATAACTGTCAGATATGTAAAAACATAAAAATTGGTGGTATGTAGTTAAATGCCCCTATACATAAATATTAAAAGTATGTATCTAAATCCCCCTAATTTTAAATATAAAAAATAAAACCCAACACTTTTAAGTGGAGAATTAGCCTCTAGACTATTATTATGGATTAGAGACAAACAAATTGAATTGGTGATATAATGCTTAGTGGGGGTATCATTGGTTTAAGTGCTCAAACTTGACTCATGGGGAGGTGGATTTATTCCATCTCCACAACCTTATTCTTTAATTTTCAAATAATAATAATTCATATAAGACTCAAAATATGCAAAGCAAAGTCGCAGCAGACCTCATTCGAAATGACTAAATATGACATTTATGATATGTTGAATTCAGATATGTCCGATGAATAACACCCAAGACATATAACGTAAGACAAACGAGAGAAGTAGAGAGAGAACTGCGGTAACATAAGAGTTTTGATAGAGTAAATCATTAATCGTTTATTGTATAAAGGACTCTATTTATAAATTTCAGGAATGACTAGTGTAAAATTACATATTTGTTCATGTTTACATAGGGACATTACAAGTTATTATGACACATTTTCATATTCATAATTGAACTTGACACCCTTTTGTATTTATAAATGTTCTTAGTGTCGTTTCGCATTCATAACCGCTTGAAAGGGGCATCTAATAACCCAACAATCTTATCACTTAGTCGGATGGGAACATTTGGTCGGCCAGAAAACATTCTGTTGGTCAAAAGGTCGTCGGTCGGCCCTCTTCAAAGAGAATTTTGTCTAAAGGCCCTCATGTCATTAGCATGAATTGGATCGTCAAGCGAAGGACATGCCACCGTAATATGATAGGGAGCTCTCATTGGACAAAGAGCCTAATTAGAAGGTCAAAAAGGCATCCCATACGGGGACCCTTTGGCCATCTTATGAAGAATTCCTAAATTGGATAAGGGAGCAGGTCATGAACGACTGCCCCCCAGATTGGGCTCCTATTTCTTCATTTAGTTGTGCTTTCTTTCGATTGGCTCAGAGTTTTGATGGAAGGAAACAACAATTGATGTTTTTGCCTTTTGACTATCCTGATAAAAATGTCTTTTAGTGTTTATAAGAATGACCCGTTAGATTTTCTCGAGATTCATGCGGGAATATTTTTTATGCATTATCATTATCATAATCATCATCAACATCATTAGTTCTAAATCATAATATTTTTAAAAACTATTAAGATGGGCTCGTTAAGTTGTCTTAAGTATTTTTTTTCCTGATCTTTTAACACTAAGTTTATACTTTCGTTTAGCTTATAAAATTTCTATTTTCTTATTGGATTCATAGAAGTCAACCAAATTCTATTTTAATCAAAAGCTAAACCTCACTCAAGCCCCAACATGTGTTGGCTGTGAACCCTCCTACAGTCCCATACTACATGCCTCTTCTCAAGCGAAGCTAGTTTGATTTGCTTCAAACTTAATTTGAAATCAATTATGAAGAACTTATAACTCTAATTAGATATATTTGAATACTAGAAATCATACCTCATCAAAGCTATTTTGATCCAAAAAACAGTCAATTCATATTTTGCCCAAGGAAAAAAAATCAGTGTGATAAAGGAAAATGTTGAGGGACATGGATCGCTTGAAATGATTTCGTAAATATAAGTTACAAGATTTTGCATGCCTCTTAAATAGGAGAAGGTGATATTACAAGAGTGGAGGTCATCGGCTGGATTTTCACAAGAGAAACAAAAGAAAGTATTGGAGAAGAGGTGAAAAGTTGAATGTTGTGTTGAAAGACGATGGTGGGGGGCCAAATGATGGAAATCTAATGGTAATACTGTTAGTGGTTATTCAATGGTAGATATTGTAATCGAACAATAATGGTTTGATGGTGAAGGTGACCAAGTGATAATAATCTAACAACAATAATGGTGGCAAAGGTTGCTACCAGGCAATAATTATCTTATAAAGGCAGTAGCCGAGCAATGATGATTTGATAACAATAATAGTGGTTGATCAACTGCATTACAAAAACTAAGGCAACGATTGGACAATGACGGTCTGACGACAATGGTGGTCAAAAGCTAACAGTCATGAGATCAGTTAGAGATTGTCGGTGGTTCAGCCTAGTGATGACAATCTGATAATAAAGGTGGCAACCAAACAACAAAAGTTTAGTCATTGCGGTGATAATGAGCAAGAGACAATGGTATGGTAATGGGTAATACTTTTTTGATGACGATCCAGTGACAATGGTAGTTATCGAGCGATTTTGTTCCAACAACGATGACAACGACGGAGTAACAATGATGGCAACCAAGTGACAATGGTTTAATGAAGGTGTTGATGACTTAATTACAGCAATTTGGTGATGGTGATGAGGACCGAAAAATAATGGTTTGGTGACACCAATAGCCGATCAACAATAGAAACGACAACAAAGGTTGGTCAATGGCAATCTTTTTGTGGCTAGTGGTATTGGTCCGACAATGGTGGCAACTGTCAGGCAACATCATTTCAATAGCTGGTGTGTGACCATGGTTTAACGATGATGGTAGTTGTGTGATGGAGATCCTACAGTTGCATGGTTACAATGGTTCGGTAACTATGATGAAGAAGCAACGATGGCTTGGTAATCATGATGGCCAATCGATGGTTGTACTATGATGACGATTGTTCAACGACGACGATGATGGTTGTGTGAAGATGGTTATTGTTGGGTGATTGTGGTCCGATGGTGATGTTGATGATGGTAGATGAGCAATGGCCATTCAATTATGGTAGCATCAATTGAGAAAAGGTGGTCCAGTGACGACAATGGTGGTTTGATGATGGAGCTCATAAATCTTCATAGCCTTGGAGCTCCATTAAGTCTTCTTCTTCAAGTTTAGGTTTTCAATCTCATGAAAAGTGTAGGGGTTTATTTATACATTTTAAGAGTGTCATTCTTTGTAAATAAAGCTTGAATATAGATCACGACACCAGACTGACCAGTGTAATCCCCATTATTACATGATATTTTTTGAGTAGTAGAGCATTAATGATGTTTGAGTTAAGTGATTTTGGTCTTTTCATTAAGCTCGCCTCTTTGAGATGTTCAATTCGACTATAAATTTTTTATAGACGGTCCTTTGATTTTAAAAGCTTTCAATTCTTTTATATATATATATATGTTGAATCCAAATTTGTTCGTTAGTCAAGCCCAATGAATTGCGTAGAATGAGGAAAAGAGGAAGAGATGAACAGTAATGAACATTAATGAATTGTGAAATCAAGTCCCTTTTTTCATTAAATGTCTTTATTTATAGAGGATTTATTACAATAGGGATGTTAATTTTTACCCTCATTGAGGGGCCCGAACTGCTCTTTTTCTAGTATTTTAAAAGTGTGGGCTTATCTTCCTGTTGCCTTCTAGCTCGGCCGACTAAGCTTAACTAGTTTGGCTTGACTAGGTCAGCTTAGTCGGTTGAGCTTGGTTGGTAGGGTTTGGTCTGATGATTAAGCATGGTTAACTATCTTTGATCCCTGATGAGAGGTCTTTAGGTCTTTTTTTAGATGGTGGGAGATAGTTTGTGGAAATGGCTTTTACGTTAGGTCGACTCTATGTCGTGTGTATATAATGTGTTTATTTGTCACCTTATCTTTACCTTTTTATATATTTATATTATGCTTTTTGGAAGGTTTAAGTGTTGTGTTGCAGAATCAGGAAAGGAGGTTTTAGTGTTCTACAATTTTCTTTTGAGTGAGTTAAGGGGAGAGATTGGGAGATTGAGAGTGTATAAGCGTGCTTGTAACTTCATCAGTCAACTTGGGGTTGAAAGGAGATAAGTTTTAATAGTTTTTTGTTGGTCTTTAGTGGAACAATTAGTCAGACTCTTGTGTATGATTTCTTCTTTTAATACAATATTTATGTTGATGATGAAATCTGAAATGCTCAGTGAGTAGATTTATCTATTCTCCTTTGTTGTTGAAGTGTAGAGATCTTTGTTTTGCATTGTGTTGTGATTCCTAGTGAAAACTTCTAAAAAGTGTTGGGTTAACTTTGAGATCTTTATTTAATTTTAACATGACCTGTTAATTCGTTTAAATGAATCGTGATCTTTGAATTTTAGAAGAAATCTGAGTGGAATGATTAAGTTAACTACACATTGGAATAGGAATTTTTCCCTTGACTTTGTGCAAAGTAGATAGGAAGTGTTATGTCTTTGCCCTTTGACTGGATTTAGGGAATTAAACTAGTGAAATTTCCAAACTTCCTTAGACTGCCCAAAGGGGATAAAAAAGAAATTTTTTTTTTGTTTGACACTTTCTTTTGATTCACTTAGTTAAGTTTGCATCCCTACATAACCAGTTCAAAAAAGATTTTGGACCACACTCAACACACTGAATTCTCTCTTCTTTGCCTTGATAGCATAGGTTTTGATCTTTTTTAAAATTAGGTTAGAAACCCTTGAAGAGCTTTGGAAACTCAAACCATTCAGGCTATGACCGACAATAATAAACTAGAAATTTTTTTTTTTCTTTTTGGGCTTCATTTAATTCCCCGTGGAATCGATACTCAGAACTCTCTTCTGAATACTGCTAATACGACAGATATACTTGTGTGAATAGTCAGCGTTTCGCTGTGTTTGGTTTGTATCACTATACTGTGGGGTAGGCGATCTCATCGGGTCGACTTTCCTGCAATTGAGGTTTCGGATGCTCTCTTGGTCGAATGTCTTGAGATCACCCGGTTATATTGCTATTCGCATTGTGGACTTGGTCGGCTTTGACCTAATTGACTTGGCTTGTCTGCTTGATGAGTCCTGCTCGATGAATCCCACCATCTCCTTGCAGGGTTCTTTCATCATGCTTCTTCATTTTGGACCATTGAATCTCTATGAGGTCAACAAGAACTAATCTTTCTTCTATAATGGGAAGAGCAACCAACCCATTTTGCTAAACCATGCCCACCACTTCCTCCTATCACGGTTATCAGCCTTGTTTTGGTGAGAGGTCCCACCCCATTCCTGCACAACTGCACTACCTATAAATAATTTTGCCAATTCTATCTAAGCCCCACTAAAATAAAAGAATTATAGAAACTTATATTTGTCGAGTCAGAAAAAAATTCAACTATATGTGATATCAAATGTTATATTTTAGTTTACATGATATATTACATTATGCTTTTGGGAATCATTTTACTTACTATTCAATTCTTATGTATTTATGTATCTGCCATGTATCGTGGCATGTTGATAGAGCAGCCTCTCTGAAGGTAATAAGTCCCCTTAGGTCACGAGTTTGAATCGCCTCGAGTATAGTGTGGTACTCGAATATTTAGCACACATAGAGATGATTGAGGCTCGTCTAATAACCGCTGACCATTCCTTTGAATATATATTTCCACCATCTAAACTTATATATTTACCAACATAAATATATTGTTGTAATCGAGCTGGTTATAAAGTTGATTGGATTTGGCTTGATAATATTATAAGTTATTCAGGCTTGACTTAGAGCTTGAGTCGAGCTTTCATATATATGTTCAAAATTGACTCATTTCTATCTTTTAATGCTTGAATTTGATTTGTACGCAATTTGTTTATGCCAATTAAAGGAGTATTTAAGCGAGTTAAATAAACAAACTAAGATTTTAAACAAGTATAATGGTTTTATATAAAGTTTTCAATGAATAATTTGGCAAATAAATTTAAGGAAATAAACAAATGAATAAATTTTAAATTAGTATTAAATTATTTTACACATATCAAATAAAAAATATATATACACTTCAAAAAAGCTTTATGGCAATAAAATAACATAAATAATTACCATTCCATTAACTCTTTAAAAAAAAAAAAAGAATCATTTGGATTAAATTAAATAACATATTCATTAATTACAATTAATAATCTGAAAATAATAATAATAATGTGAAGAGGGAAAAAGGGTTTGAGTGAACCATAATCTATAAATGAGAATAAAGAATATTATATAATTAATGTGAATTATATGATTAATAAATATATTTTTAATATAATGATTAATTAATTGATATTAAAAAGTGTGATGAATTGAATATGTTGAATAAAGATGTATTAATTGTTAAACAAAATTATTAAAATAACTATATAATTAATTACTAATCATAAAACATTATTGACAAAAAAAATATTATTATTAAATTTATAATTGTATAATTAATAGTTAATCAAATTTTGATTTTAAATAATATATCTTATATGATGTGATTTATCATTACATTAACTAGTTAATTGTCGTGTTTGTTTGTGAGCATAAATAAACAAGTTATACAACACATATTTAATTCATTTAATCTTCAAGCTTTTAAAAAATGTTTCATTTTGTTTAGTTATTAATTTAAACATGCATAATTATGTATTAATCGAGCCGAATTCGAGTTATTCATTCCATGTGTTGGTTCGTTGACAATTCCACTATCATACATACCATTCAATTCTTATGTATTTAAATATATAATACCTAAATTTTATTTTTTTTATACTTATATGACATGAATATTTATATTATATAAAAATATCATTATTTAAACTTTAAAAAGTAGAATTCTTGTTATTCATATATAGATAAAAAAAATAAAGTTATACATATGTGTGTGTATGTGTGTGTGAGTCCGTGCACGCTCGCGCTGTGTTGTGTCTCTTTGGTTAGTAGCTGCATTGTTAGTCGTGCATCCCCTATGGTCACGAGTTTGTGTCATTCTGAGTGCATCAGTCTTGCATTGTGATCGAGTGGTTAGATACATGAGGTTGGCTGAACTCTCTTAACCTCCGACCAATTTTTAAATTATATATGTGTGTGAGTGTGTCGGGTACTCAAATCAGTTGATCGGACATATGATTATCAGTTGTAAAACCCCTCTGGTCTGGGTTCGATTCCCCCAAGTATATATAAATAAATAAATAAATAAATATATATATATATATATATATATATATATATATATATATATATATATATATATATTATAAAAAGAGACTAGGCTCCTATTTCATTAAAAAAGATACAAAAAGGAAGGCAAGAAAGGCACTTCCCAAAAGTTAAAGTGGCAAAAATCTAAGGAAAGGTAGATCAACAAGATCTCCTTTCAA
>JXCR01001488.1:152263-162382 GCA_002079205.1 Phalaenopsis hybrid cultivar
CCCTTCATTATGCTGCTAGTAAGGGCTGGCTCAAGATAGCTGAAGCTCTGATTTCTCATGGTGCAAATGTTAATAAAAAGGACAAGGTGTGAAACATTCATGCAATTGCTTACATATGTCTTTCATTAAATTTGAAAAATCTTGTAAATTTGTTACATGTAAAATAGGCCATCGAAGCTCTCAAATATGGTTTATTTAGGTTGGTTGCACTCCTCTTCATCGGGCTGCAAGTACGGGCCGCTTGGAACTTTGTGAGCTATTGATTGAGGAAGGAGCCGAGATTGACGCCGTTGATAGAACAGGCCAAACAACTCTTATGCAGGCAGTGATGTGTTGCAACAAAGAGGTAAAGGATTGTTTAACCCTTTTTTTAGTCAGATGTGGAGGCAAAAAGTGTAATTGTTTTAAATTTTGATTTCTATTCTTGTTTGTTTTATACTTACGAAATGAATTTGATTGACGGGATTTAAATTTTTTAATGCATACATATATGGAATATTGCTTGGAAAATAATAAACCCTTGAGGGTTTTTGTTTACAATTATTTTGTAGGTTGGATTATAACTGCAAAAAACAGAGGATATATGAGGATTAACTTCCAAGTGCATCTTTCTAAAGAACGGGCAAAAAATCTTAAATAAATCTTGGGTGCTTATGTTTATGCTTGATCTTCTTCGGGTTCCTTTTGTAACAAAAAAAATCTGAATTTACTCGCACAATTATGATTTATTTGGTTGCTTATAGTTAGAAAACATGTTTAAAAATTTAATATTTTTTTGTCTTCATTTTCAGCGAAAATAAATTATCACCTTTGAAGGATTTAGAAGGCATTTGTAGAGTTTAGGCCCCTGGTTCATTCTACAGTTGTCGAACCAAATAATAGAATCTTGCTAATGCACCGTTTTGTAAAAAATCTTTTCTAAAATCAAGTAATCAAAAAAGCCTTTAAATGGTTTTTTTTTCATGGATTATGCTTATTTTATTAATGAGATTAGTAATGTAGAAAGTCCTAAGCATTTTTATGTTTTCTCGTTTTTGATATAAAAAGACTTGGGCAGGCTTTATAAAAAATGATATTAATTTATTAGAATTAAATGAAAACATGACACTCAATAGGAAACAAAGGAAAAAAATGATTCATGCAATCGACTTCACTTAGTGGGATAAAGGCTTGTCGTCATTGTTGTTGTTGTTATCTGCCCAACTTTAGATACAAATTCAGACAGTTGTTACTAATGGCCGAAGACTTNATAATGTAATGTTTTATATTGCTAAGACTTGCATGGATGAGATTTTGTGTGATGTGGTTCTATTGAATGTTTGTTATGCACTTTACAGAATTCCTTATTTATTTGACATGGCTGCGATTTGTGGGAAGAAAAAAATGATTTTCTTGAACAAGAATGGCAAGAAATTCCTAGTTTGAAATGATTTTTCTGTAAAGGAGTGTGAAACACTACTCTATTATAATAAATAGCATGCAGGGAATTCTTAGTGTTTCGTCCATGATCATAACACAGCTAGTAACTGCATAAGCATGATCAATAGTCTCAGGAGCACCACTAATTGCTCCAAGGGAAAAAAAAAGGAAAATCTGGGAAAGTTCAGCTCCATAGGGTGTTATGAAAAAAAGGTGTTACCTCAATTCTCTTCTTGCCAGCTTATGAAGAAAAGAAGTGAAACTTGAAGCTCATGAACATGGAAAAAATTTGCGTACATAAGACGTACGCAGAGCTGCGTACGTCTGTAACCTGAAAATAGGTTACAGAGAGGATATTTGGAGGTTATAACTGCGTTATAGCCCCTGTAACCTCCCCGTAACCTACCTGTACCTTCTAGTAAGTTTTGCGCTTTTGTTTTCATATATAGATAAGTTACAGGGAGGTTATAGGGGCTATAACGCGGTTATAGCCTCCAAATATCCTTCATGTAATCTATTTGCAGGTTACAGATGTACGCAGTTCTGCGTACGTCTTATGTACGCAATTTTTTTCCCATGAACAGGTCCAAACCGTAAGAAGATATGATTTTGACCTTTGCTGCAGCAGAAGGTACTTAGATGAGAGAACCTTGATCTTGTTAGGTCTTGAAATTATCAAATTTTTTAATTTTCTAGAGTTTTCAAAATTGATTTAGAAGCTCCTGGACAATTCTCAGATTTTATACTACATTCAAAAGATAACTTGAATAAATTTGATCAAGTTTAAAGCTCCAAACTTGTTTACGAGATCTGCTCATTACCAATAGAGTTCATATCTCAATTTTTAAAATAAGTCATGATACCATCCCCAGGCAAATTAAAAGACCAAAAACATACAAAGATTTTAAGGAGAATTTCGAATGCATTGCTAGTTGGGATACTGTACTGTTTTTATGCTTATCTTCTGACTTTTTAGTTGCTACTTTTGAGGTGTTAGTTTCCATTTTCAAGATTAATTCGAACTTCTCATATTTCTAGACTTTTTAATGAATCCTTATAATTAAAGATAGGTCATAATGATTAAAAACAATTTGGGAATTGTAAGAAAAGTTTATTTTCTTGATCGCAATCCTCTCTTTCCTCTATGCCTGTAAGCATCAGTTCTAGGAGGAATAGAGGCTTCCACTTTCTCTCTCTTTGTTGTTTATATCCAAAGATCAGCCCACTCAAAAGCCATCATAACAATTAGCCATATGCATTTGCAGCAGCTGATCGCAACCTTCCAGCAAAGGGAGCCAAACCTACCTTTTCTTGCTATTCTTCTTGATTTTGATGTACACAGGAAGTTCAGAGTTAAAAACAAGCACATGCTAGAAAAAAGTGCCACTTTTTGTTGAATGGAACACTTTCGATCATAGAGATTGTTCATCAGAAAGCCATAGCCTTATTATGTTATTATGTTATTATGCTAACATTGGTTGCAGTTTCTTACTATATTAAAGCCCATTATGTGTTTTTTAATCTCTCATATCCGGCCCTTTCATTTTATTAGTGGATCCACTTGATAGGACGCCTTATAAATATTGGGATGTCTTATCTGAACTCGTTTTATTTCTCTTGGTAGTTTTAGGTTGGAAAGAACACATCACTCAACCTTACAGGATAAGTATGTGGCACTTGAGCAACACACAATCGAACAATAATCTACAATGCAATATGCAATTTAGTGATCCACTAGTTTGTTGAATAGAAAATTACTTTACAACATATCCTAAATAATATTGGGATGTCTTTAATTAAGTGTTGCTGAGATGAGAATGCTCAGGTGGATGAATGGTTTTACACTTAGAGATAAAATAGGAAATTAATATGTTCGTGAAAGGGTTGGAGTAGCTCCAGTGGCAGGCAAGATTGGAGAGTTGCCTTAGTTGGTTTGGTCACATTAGACGTCGACAATCCAATGACCTTATTGAGAGAGTAGATGTTTTAGATTTCACATATGCTAAGAAAGGTAGAGGTTGACCTAAAAATACTTGGGCTTGTTGTATACAAAATGATCTTAATTTGTTAGAATTAAATGAAAATATGGCACTCAATAGGACACTATGGATAAAAAGGATTCATGTATCCAACCCACTTAGTGGGATAAAGGCTTGTTGTTGTTATTTGTTGTTGTTTTTGCTGTTGTTGTATCATGTTTAAAGCTTTATATCTCAACATTTTTCATAGTATCACAAAATAGTAAAAACATATAAAAGATACAAGTAAAGGTGCAAAAAGTTAAAAAGAACTTACCAACCAATATATAGTGGTCTGATGTCCTCTCATCGAGATTTTCAGTACTCTCTCATACACTATTTTTGCTACCGCAAGACGGAGTACCTCTGCTCTTCATGTTTAACAAAGAAGCTCCTCTCTTACTCCAAGCAAAAGCAAGCTTATCTTGCTTGTTAGCTATTAACACGAAGTTTCAGAAGATATTTTGACATTCAAAACCTCTCACAAATATAAAACAATAGCTCTCAATACAGTCAAATTTTTAAACATAAGCAACATAAGATGTTATGCTCTCACACTTCTTCTCTCTAGAAAACTTTATTTCTTTAGGATTTGTCAATGTTGGTTTAATGAGTTTTCCATAGAAACTTTATTCTTTTTGCCTTCTCATTGTCTCTTGCATTTAGGTTTTCATTAAAATTATATATATATATATATATATTAAATGCTTTGCTAAAACACGTTGATTCTTAAAAGATAACAAAGAAGTTGTTGATGATATAGTACAATAAACTCAAACTAATTTGCATCAAAACTTCTATAAATTCTTTAACCTAATTAGAGTTGATTGTATTGTACAATATGTAGCATACAGTACTATTAGTTCTAAATTTAAATTAAGCTGATTAAGGCAACTTCTATTATTAATTAGATGGAGATAGTTATGCTTGAGTGTAATATAATGCATATCATATAGTGCAACTAGTTTAAGTTTTAAATTATTTTAATTAATATAAATTGATTCAATTGAAATTATGCCAAGACATTGTATCGTTCAATATGATTTTAAGATCAGTTTTCATTATTTACTAAGGCTCCTAAAATTAATAAATATTACATCAATTAAAATTTTGAAATCAAACCTAATCTCAAAGTATGATTCTTGATTGTATTTTGATAAGAACTCTGTGAATTTTCAATTATGGGTGATTGTGTCGTATGGTTTATATCCATACAGGATGATTAATTAATCTATTTTAATGATTTTCTACTTGATTTAATTTTTACTTAGTTTTATTTATATCTATATTGGTTATCTTAGTTGTCTTTGCACTTGAAATAAATAATAATATGTGACTCGGAAAGTTACGAAAAATACATATTTTAAATTTTTTAAGCTCGTCTTGTGATATTCTTAGATAGCATGATTCTTGGGTTGACTTGTGCTGTATTGAGATCATGAGATAGCTTGATAATCTTTAGCCACTAGCTTCATGTAGTCTTATATATCCTTTTGAGTGTCCGTAACATTTAAATTTATTCTTCCTGTTTGTACTTGAAATGTTAGCGCTCAAGTTTGCATAAAACTTATTAAAATTTTGATAGTTCAAACTAAATTATTTTTGTAATCATCAAAATATTTTAATATTAATTCACCATCAAAATGGTGCAATTATTGTTTCTAGAGCTTGTCCCGCCATTGTAATGTGAAGCATTGTTGAGCTTTTTTATTATATTATTATTTAAGTTGTAATTTTCATTAGCATAGGATGTACTAGAAGTATGTAGATTATGGTATTCTTGCAGGCGTCCTTCGTATTTATTAGATATTTTCTTATTGCAGTGATGGTGGTTATTTCAATGCAATTATGAGCTTCCCAGCCAACTATCCTAATAGTCCTCCGACGGTAAGGTTTACATCTGCGATGTGGCACCCGAATGGTTAGTTTTCCTGCACCTTTGTTTTGACTTGAGAAAAATTATCTTTCAGAATGATTGCTAACAATATATGCATTTCAGTTTACCCTGATGGCCGTGTTTGTATATCAATTCTTCATGCCCCTGGGGATGATCCTAATGGTTATGAACTTGCAAGCGAACGTTGGACACCAGTACACACGGTAAGTTAGTGGTTCACAATTCTTAAGCTGCATTCATCTATAAGGCTGCATTGGGCATTATGTCGTACAGTTTCTACATTCTTTTGTTTTGGTTTTATTTTGTTTCTCTTTTATCTTTGGTTGTTTGAGCATTGGGATCAATAAATTAGAAATGGCAAAACTAGTTTCCATGTATCTATGGGGGGCAGTAGGCTGACCTAAACATAAAACATTTAGCCAGCTAATGTAATGTGTGAAGCTTCTACTAATGTAGGGTCTAATGGCTAAAATGATTGTATTATGAAAAAAAAAAATGAAATAGAGAGTCATTATTTAACATGTAGAATTTGGAAGAAATGTTAATTAAGCGATTGGACTTAAATTAAGAGGGGCAGTAGGCTGACCTAAACATAAAACATTTAGCCAGCTAATGTAATGTGTGAAGCTTCTACTAATGTAGGGTCTAATGGCTAAAATGATTGTATTATGAAAAAAAAAATGAAATAGAGAGTCATTATTTAACATGTAGAATTCGGAAGAAATGTTAATTAAGCGATTGGACTTAAATTAAGATTGACATCAAGAAAGTAACTTTCAAATTAATATGTAGGCATGAATATTTGTGAAAAAAACTTAGCTCCTACCATGTAGGGTTAATGGTTAAAAAGATTGTGCTTTGAAAAAATAACAAAAAACAAAAACAGGCCGCTATTATTTAAACATGTAGAAATATTAATTTAGTGACTTGAATTCATTATGTTTAAATTTTAAATGGAAACTAAGACCTAAAGTAATATGAAGATATGAATAATTGTTGAAATAAAAACAAGCTCTTACTAATGTAGGGTCTGATGGTTAAAAAGATTGTGCTATGAAGAAAAATAAAATAGGCTATCATTATTTTAACATGTAGAATTTGGAAGAATATTACTTAAGCGATTTGACTTAATTATGATTGAATTTGAGTAAGGAAAGTAACATTTAAATTAATATGAAGATATGGATATTTTTGGAAAAATAAACTCTTACTAAAGTAAGTTCTTATGGTTAAAAGGATTATGCAATATGGAAGAAACCAAAATAGGCTTTCATTATTTGAGCATATAGAATTTTGAAGATATTTGAAGTGATTGAACTTATCTAAGATTGAGTTTTAATAATGAAAGTAACATTGAAAGTAATATGAAAAAAAAATGATTATTTGTGGAAAATTTTAAAGATGTGATTCATTAAATTAAGATNCTATGGAAGAAAACAAAATAGGCTTTCATTATTTGAGCATATAGAATTTGAAGATATATGAAGTGATTGAACTTATCTAAGATTGAGTTTTAATAATGAAAGTAGCATTGAAAGTAATATGAAAAAAAAATGATTATTTGTGGAAAATTTTAAAGATGTGATTCATTAAATTAAGATTGTTGTTTTAGTTTTAAGCTTTTCTAGTTGATCTTTTTATTATTATTATTATTTTTTTTTTACAGTTATGGCTGCAAAATGCCTCTTAAAAACTTCATTTTTTACTTTTTTTTTTTGGGAACCTTTTAGCATTTTTGCTTATGCTTTAATGATATTAGGTTGAGATATTCTTATATTCATCAGGCAATTGATCCTTATAATTAATAAATTGCAAAAGTTGTTCTTTTTATATAGATTTTGTTGCAGCGTCAACACTTAAAAATATTGAGAAAGAACCATCAATTTTATTATGGCAAAGTTCATCTGCTTAACAATTTGTGAATTACGCATTGCCTTTCCAATTGAAAAATAACTTTGTATTCCTCCTATCAAATATAGGAACATAATCCTTAATTTAATAATATTATTTTGAACTTTTTTTGAATCATGGCTAATTGGATGCACTTTAAAAGGAGATTAATTAAGCCATGTAAAGTGGATGGTTTTTTAACTTGTTTCTTTTTTTCCCTGCGCAAGCATTCATTAACAAGTAGCATTTGATGCAATGGAGTCTTTTAATTTTATCTTTTTACTGTGGAGGCATTTTTTCCCTTTTGTGAGAGACCACTTTTTCCACTCTATGCAAGGATTTGACATCTCCCATTGGCCCATCAATTTGCTTTTTAGCCTATTATATAATTTGACATTTGTAGTAGGTCTTAATTTTCTTGTGACATAGAATGCAAGGTTTTATAAGTTTTTATTTTTTTTGTCTTTGTTACCCAATCATTCTTTAACAATTGGTATTGTTGCATTGCAATTTTTTATTTTTTTTATTTTCACCACGGAGGCTCTTTTCCTTTTTGGTTGATCTCTTTTCTCACATTTAGTTTAATTTTTAAGACAACACGATTTGTGCAAGCATTTCAAATCATCAATTATGCACTTTTATTTCATTTTTTTCATATATTTATTTCAATTAGTGGTTACATATCATTTGTATTTTTGTTGGAAAACATGGATACTTGTGTTTTTACCTTTCAAATTATACAACAATTCTTTCGTGTCCTTTCTTAATATTAGTGATAATCATAAAATGATCCTTTTCATAAACCTTGTCATATTTTGTTATTCTAGAAGATATGTCATGTTCACATGTTCATTTAATTGTAATGTTAAATTAAGCTTTGGGATGTTTATATCTCGAGATGTTTTATTTTCATATGCTCATCTTGTATCGTATTCTGCCACTCTAGCTTACCTTGATATTTTTAATTATGAGATTGAGATTAGCATACTCAAAACACAAATCATAATATGATGTATAGGTTTCCCCCCTCCCCTCGAAATGTGCAAATAGTAAAACAAAATGACATTTTTGCTAACCAAACTTAAACTATACATATATTATGTGTGTATATGGTACTTTTACACGTGCTGATTTCGATGCGGTAATTTGAGCAATGCTCATTAAAGCATAGCGACCAGCAACATATCACTCATCTAACAAGGTCAATTTGTCATCAAGACAGACTAGATAATGCACATGCAAAATGCAAAGTGACTTAGCATNCTTTGAAATTATGCCAAGACATTGTATTGTTCGATATGATTTTAAGATCAGTTTTCATTATTTACTAAGCCTCCTAAAATTAATAAATATTACATCAATTAAAATTTTGAAATCAAACCTAATCTCAAAGTACGATTCTTGATTGTATTTTGATAAGAACTCTGTGAATTTTCAATTATGGGTGATTGTGCGTATGGTTTATATCCATACAGGATGATTAATTAATCTATTTTAATGATTTTCTACTTGATTTAATTTTTACTTAGTTTTATTTATATCTATATTGGTTATCTTAGTTGTCTTTGCACTTGAAATAAATAATAATATGTGACTCGGAAAGTTACAAAAAATACATATTTTAAATTTTTTAAGCTCGTCTTATGAAATTCTTAGATAGCATGATTCTTGGGCTGACTTGTGTTGTATTGAGATCATGAGATAGCTTGATAATCTTTAGCCACTAGCTTCATGTAGTCTTATATTTCCTTTTGAGTGTCCGTAACATTTAAATTTATTCTTCCTGTTTGTACTTGAAATGTTAGCACTCAAGTCTGCATAAAACTTACTAAAATTTTGATAGTTCAAACTAAATTATTTTTGTAATCATCAAAATATTTTAATATTAATTCAGGCACGTGAGGTTATAACAAATTTACCATCAAAATGGTGCAATTATTGTTTCTAGGGCTTGTCCCGCCATTGTAATGTGAAGCATTGTTGAGCTTTTTTTATTATATTATTATTTAAGTTATAATTTTCATTAGCATAGGATGTACTAGAAGTATGTAGATTATGGTATTCTTGCAGGCGTCCTTCGTATTTATTAGATATTTTCTTATTGCAGTGATGGTGGTTATTTCAATGCAATTATGAGCTTCCCAGCCAACTATCCTAATAGTCCTCCGACGGTAAGGTTTACATCTGCGATGTGGCACCCGAATGGTTAGTTTCCTGCACCTTTGTTTTGACTTGAGAAAAACTCTCTTTAAGAATGATTGCTAACAATATATGCATTTCAGTTTACCCTGATGGCCGTGTTTGTATATCAATTCTTCATGCCCCTGGGGATGATCCTAATGGTTATGAACTTGCAAGCGAACGTTGGACACCAGTACACACGGTAAGTTACTGGTTCACAATTCTTAAGCTGCATTCATCTATAAGGCTGCATTGGGCATTATGTCGTACAGTTTCTACATTCTTTTGTTTTGGTTTTATTTTGTTTCTCTTTTATCAATACATTAGTAATGGCAAAACTAGTTTCCATGTATCTATGGGGGGCAGTAGGCTGACCTAAACATAAAACATTTAGCCAGCTAATGTACTGTGTGAAGCTTCTACTAATGTAGGGTCTAATGGCTAAAATGATTGTATTATGAAAAAAAAATGAAATAGAGAGTCATTATTTAACATGTAGAATTTGGAAGAAATGTTAATTAAGCGATTGGACTTAAATTAAGATTGAGATCAAGAAAGTAACTTTCAAATTAATATGTAGGCATGAATATTTGTGAAAAAAACTTAGCTCCTACTATGTAGGGTTAATGGTTAAAAAGATTGTGCTTTGAAAAAATAACAAAAAACAAAAACAGGCCGCTATTATTTGAACATGTAGAAATATTAATTTAGTGA